>ML405869.1:33986-88646 GCA_005239525.1 Nicotiana knightiana
TCTCTGAGTTGCTACTTGATTTCATGGATGATTCCGAAGAAACAACCAAAGAGAATGAACAACTCTCTACAGAATGTGAAATGCTAAAAGCAAAATGCATGAACCTGGAAATCAGACTTAGTGAATCTGAAAAGAAAAACACTGTCTTGTTGAACCAGGTTCATCCACTTGAAACTGAGATTCTAGAACTAAAATATGAAAACTTAAAGCTAAAGCTAGGATCCGGTAAAAAGGTTGTTGATACTCATATCATGTTAGAAGAAAACGTGGAAAAACTAAAAGATAAGATGTATGCCAAGGATGAATAGATAAGAACTCTTAAAGAAGAACTTGGCCAAGTCAAACATGAATTAGATCGAACTTGTAAATGGAATAAATCCTCTGATGCCCTGATATGGCTTCAAGAGAATCATAGTAGCAACCGGAGAGGGATCGGTTTTGTAAGCCAATTGCCCAAGTGGGATCCCAAAAGCAAGTATCTCACTCTCCCTGAGAATAAAATCTGCAATCATTATGGTAAGACTGGCCACTACAAAATTGAGTGTATTGCAAAAGACCAGGCCAGTCGATGAAATGAGAGTTTTGTTAAAAAGAAAAATTGTCTACCAAATTGGGCTAGAAAAAGCTTGATTCATCCATTCTCTCATAGAAAAGGACCCAAACTAGTTTGGGTTCTTAAAACTAAATACTGATTCTTTTTGTAGGTTCAAGTGAACATGGAACATGGATAGTGGCTGCTCAAAGCATATGACAGGGAACATGGAACAGTTCCTTTCACTTGAAAGTCTCAAAGGAGGAAAGGTCTCCTTTGGAAACGGAAAGAAAGGTGAAATTATTGCGGTTGGTAAGGTAGGTAAGGATGACACACGATCCATTGAACATGTGTATCTTGTAGATGGCTTGAAATATAGCCTGATCAGTGTATGACAACTCTGTGACAGAGGTAACCTGGTTGCCTTTACTTCCACAAAATGTTTTGTGATTAACCTGCTTACTGACAAGATTGTTTTGCAGGGAAAAAGAATTAATAACATCTATGTCATAGACATGTGCACACTGTCTGAAAATGAACTCACTTGCCTAAGTGTGTTGGACAGTGATCCCCTCCTGTGGCACAAAAGACATGGTCACGCAAGTCTAAATCAACTAAACAAAAGTCTCTAAAGACTTAGTGGTAGGGCTTCCTAACATTAAGTTCAAGGAAGACAAGGTTTGTGAGGCATGTGCAAGGGGGAAGCAGGTAAGATCTTCTTTCAAAAGTAAGAAAATGGTCAGTACCACCAGGACGTTGGAACTAGTTCATATGGACCTATGTGGTCCTATGAGAACTCTGAGCATAGGTGGTAAGAAATATGTAATGGTGCTAGTTGATGACTATTCAAGGTTCACTTGGACCTTATTTCTGACATCTAAGGATGAAGCATTTGATATGTTCACCTCATTTGTCAAGAAAACTCAAAATCAGTTAGGAAATCAACTAGCATCAATAAGATCGGATCATGGTACTGAATTTGAGAATGCAAAGTTTGCTGAGTTCTGTGATGAACATGGTATCAATCACAATTTCTCTGCCCCTAGAACCCCACAGCAAAATGGGGTTGTTGAAAGAAAGAATAGAACTCTGGAAGATATGGCAAGAACCATGCTTCTTTCTAGCAAACTACCTCATAGCTTCTGGGCAGAAGCAATAAACACTGCATGCTATATAATAAATAGATGCATGACCAGGCCTCTGGTAGAGAAAACTNCATATCCCACCTTAGGGATTTTGGATGCAAGTGCTTTGTGCACAATAACGGCAAAGATTCCCTGGGAAAATTTGATCCAAGAAGTGATGAGGGAGTATTCTTTGTGTAGAAGAAAGTGTACATGTTGTCTTTGATGAAACTAACACTCTTGCTGAGAGACAGGAACCAGAAGATGAGGAGCTTGGACTGGTGAGAAGCAGTGAAAACATTGAAGCAAACATGGAAGATGGAACAGGTGATGGACCAGGTCCAACTACCCCAAGNTAACACTCTTGCTGAGAGACAGGAACCAGAAGATGAGGAGCTTGGACTGGTGAGAAGCAGTGAGAACATTGAAGCAATCATGGAAGATGGAACAGGTGATGGACCAGGTCCAACTATCCCAAGCAACACGACAGGGGGAACTCAACATATGAACCTTTGCCCTGATCCTGTTCCACAACAACAAGACACTATGGGACTATCCAGAAGTGAACAGTTAGTTCTCAAACCACACAGCTATCAGAGTTCTCACCCTCTTGAGAACATCATAACAGATCTAACATATGGAATCAAAATAAGATCCTCTTTGAAAAATCTGTGTGCATTTGATGCCTTTCTATCCTTGATTGAACCAATGAACATTGGTGAAGCCCTACAGGATGATGACTGGGTAAATGCCATGCAAGAGGAGCTGAATCAATTTGAAAGAAGTCAAGTGTGGCACTTGGTACCCAGACCACTAGACAGATCAGTGATTGGCACAAAGTGGGTCTTCAGGAACAAGCTTGATGAGGATGGAACTGTTACAAGAAACAAGGCTAGACTGGTTGTTCAAGGATACAGTCAAGAAGAGGGAATTGACTATAATGAGACCTTTCCCCTGTGGCAAGACTAGAGGCAATCAGACTTCTTATAGCATTTTTTGCACACATGGAATTCACTCTCCATCAGATGGATGTTAAGAGTGCCTTCCTCAATGACTATCTGAAGGAAGATCTATTTGTCAGACAACCTCCAGGTTTTGAAAGCAAGGTGTCACCGGACCATGTATACAAACTTGACAAGGCTCTTTATGGTCTCAAACAAGCACCAAGAGCATGGTATGAGCGTCTATCAAAATTCCTGCTAGAACATGGACACAAAAGAGGTAAAATTGACAGCACCTTGTTCTTAAAGGAAAAAAGGTAAAGAACTCCTAGTTGTGCAAATATATGTGGATTATATCCTATTTGGGGCGACTTTTGAAAAATTGAGTAAGGAGTTTGCTATACTTATGGGGAGTGAGTTTGAGATGAGTATGATGGGTGAGCTAAACTTCTTCTTAGGCTTGCAAATCAAGCAAAACTCAANACCCATAGCCACAACTATAAAATTAGATATGGATGAACCTGGTTCATCCATTGATCAGAAGCTATACAGAGGGATGATTGGGTCTTTATTATATCTCACTACCAGTAGACTTGATATTGTGTTCAGTGTAGGACTGTGTGCTAGGTTTCAGGCAAATCCAAAGGAGTCCCACCTAACTACAGTGAAGAGAATTTTGAGATATCTGAAAGGCACCACTGATTTGTGCCTTTGGTATCCTAAAGGTAGTAATTTCGACCTTGTAGGATATGCTGATGCTGATTATGTAGGTTTCTTGGTTGACAGGAAAAGTACTTCCGGCATGGCTCACTTTTTGGGTTCATGCCTTGTGTCTTGGGCTACCAAGAAACAAAATTCAGTAGCCTTGTCTACTGCTGAGGCTGAATATGTGGATGCAGTCTTATGTTGTGCTCAGTTGATATGGATCAAGCAACAACTCATGGACTTTGGTATAGAGGTTGGATGCATTCCTATTTTCTGTGACAACACTAGTGCAATAAGTATGACGAAGAACCCGGTTCATCATAAAAGAACTAAGCAGATAGATTTTAGACACCATTTCCTATGGGATAACTATGAAAAAGGAATGATCTCAATCGAATTTTGTGCTACTGATCAACAAATTGCGGATATCTTTACTAAAGCACTAAGTAGGAAGAATTTTGAGAGAAACCGGCTTGAATTAGGGATGATCAAGATCACTTAACTAAAAATAAATTGGCTAGAAACACTAACTTAGATAATCAACCAGACTAATCATTGCTCAGCATCATGACTTTACTGTCATGCTCTCTTGCCATGTATTAATATGATTCCCTAGTTGCTAATGATGTTTCTCTATCTTTGTAAATTGAGGCAAATTAAGGACTTTAACACGATGAACCTGGTTCATCTCTGCTGCTTCATCTGACTGACAAGGTACGTGCTCATCTCCATACAATTATTGAATTAATTACAGTCACACATGAGCAGGATTCTATCTATATTTGGTTCATTTCAAATTCTTTGTACTAATCCCTAAATGAACCCGTTCCAAGAAGTCCCATCGGTACTCAATTAGCCTAGAGGTAGGGAACTCTTAACTGCCTAATCAATGACACTCCTACAACTATTAGACTCCCACTTGAATAAACATTTTGCCCGTTGTATAATTAATAGCCACATCTTATAAAAGGCCATCATTACCTCCCTTCTTAATAACTTAATAAGTCGAACCAAGATCATTATTCTTCTAACAAAACGGATCATCTCTTTTCTTCCAAAAATACAGAACAATGTCTTCACCACCCATGCTTCATCTTCCTACACAAACTCTGAACATGAGGAAGAAAATTCCAGTCCTAATTCTACTTCAGTTTATAGTTCACATTCACCAAACTAATCTTCATCTCCCCAAAACCCTCCAGTTCTTGAACCCAGTCCTGAACCCACACCTAACCCTTCAGCCCCCAGGGCACGAAGAGTAAAAGTTTTGGCTAGAAAATCAGTTGCTTCTAGCACTCGTGCAAAATTCTTGGAGGAAATTCTTAAAGCTAGCGATGTTCATATGTCTGAATCTTCGAGTGAATCCTTCAAATCCGCTAATGAGGATGAAGCACCAGGTTCATCCAGTTCTGAGCAAGGTAATCTTGAAGTTGAATCTGAAATTGCTACTACTGAAAATAGGTTTGTGTTGGTTGGGTCAGTTGTTGATGTAGAAGTGCCATATAGGCAAAGAAAACTGGGAAAAGATCTTTAGAGAGAGGGAGAAGGAGGTTTTGTAAGGGGATCTGGGGAGGATGGTTCCACGTTGGCTATTTGTGGCCCCACTTCTGGGATAAATGAAAAAAAAGTCACAGATTTAGGGGGAAGTATTGTTGGGGAGGCAGCAGCAGGTTTAGAGAACCTACAAAAATCAACAGATGAACCTGGTTCATCTGTCGAGGAGACTTTGGCTGAGATGTTGAGGAAGCTGGGGGAGTCCTACAATCCCAAGAGGAAAAGAACTTCAAAATCGAAGAAGGCTACCACCCCAAAGAAAAGAAAAGTCTCAATATCTGCCGATGTCTCTGCCACTAAGGTTCGTGCTACAAGAAGTATTATTCGACAAGAAGAAGAGGAGTTAGAAAGGGCTTTGAGAGAGAGCAAGAAAAAGAAAGTTGCCAAGGGAAAGGCAAAGTTAGGAGAGCCTACTGAGGCTGTTGATGTTGATGATTAAACAATGGACCTGGTTCATCATGAGGAGCAGACGACTCCAGTTGTGGTTAAGACACCCAAGCCCAAGAAGGTTAAGCCTTCTTCAAAGAAGTCAGCTTCTGTGTTTGCCACACCCTCAAGCACAGCTAAAAGGACTAGGTCCAAGGCGAAGAAAGTGAAAGTTGTTGAAGAAAAAAGTGAATGGAGTGGAGGAGAAGAGGAAAACTCTGGTGAGCAATCTGACAACATGTTTGGAAAGCGTACTATTCTTAAAAGAAAGCTGGTGAGAGATCTAGAAGAATCAGGAATGATATTTTTGCTGAATACACTGGATGTGCAGGGATGGAAGGACTTGGTCCTTCACCTGAAAGGAACGCTGGAAAGGAATGAACTGGTGGAGTTTATGGCCAATGCAAGTGTCAAGGATGGCAGGGTAACCTCCACATTCAAGAGGATTCAGATAACATTTGATGCAAAGGAGCTGGGAGAGATTCTGAATATCCCTGCTGAGGGATATGACGATTACACTAGGCAAAGATGGCCCAGTCTAGATGGAATGGCCTCAGCTATCAACATCACTAGATTATTTTGTGAAAATGTGAAGGAAATTGAGCCAAGGCCAGTGTTCAAAAGTAAAATGCAGCCCCCAGAACAAGCTACTCTTCGAATTTGTGATTAAGTTTCTGCTGCCAAGACAAGAGCGTAGGCACATCGCCAGTTACATGGACTTAACACTTATGGAGTTCCAGTACAGAGGAAAACAGATTAATTGGCCAGCTTTCATCATCCAACTCTTGGACAGAGTTGTAAATGGAACCAAAGCACATGTTATTCCTTCTAGATTTATTCTGACAGCGGTGCTTGCACACTTTGCGATTCCTGTGAAGAAAGCTGAGATGGCTACTACTAAGGATTGTTTTGGGAAGAACACTTTCCTGACATGTGATTATATTGTCAATGTTCTTGAGGATGAACCTGGTTCATCTAGGAAGCAGCCAGTCAATAGCAAAGTCAGGTTATTGGTGGAGGAAGGAGAGATAAAGGATGCGGAGATCCTTCGATTGAATTCTCGCCTTCATGAGGTTGAAGCTGAGCGGGATGCTCTTAGATCTGAACTAGCCAAGGAGAAGGAGAAAAATGAAGGTGTTCTTCAACAAATGTTTTCTCTCCTTCAAGCAAAGACCCCAACCTCATCTTCCCCTTCCCAACCTTAGGAATTCCAGAGCTACCAAAACCCCTCTTTGCCCAGTTGTTATGTTTCTGTTTTTGTTATTTTTGCTCATGGTAGTGACTGTTTTAGTTTTTTTTGTATGGTGCTTGACTTGCGTACTAATCAATGAATTCTGCTGTTTTTGTTATTAACTTGTCTCAGTTTCTTAGATAGATTACATTTATTGGGTTCTTATGATGATTACTCATGTTGCACCTGCAGTTGCCTCAATGGTCATGAGTAATTGTTAACAACTCTGGTAAGTTTATCATTTTGCAACTTTTCAATGATGCCAAAAGGGGGAAGATAGATATGTGCTTAAGATATGTGTTTTTCAAATTCATAAATTGTGATATTTATAACCTAAAGAACCTTGTTTCTCTATGATAAATGCTTAAAACCATACAAAGTGTTTGAAGTTTATACAGGGTTAAGCACAGAGTTTGTCATCATCAAAAAGGGGGAATTTGTTGACCCAAGTCACTGCATGGTTTTGAAGATTGACAAATGCCTACCCAGTTGGCACAATAACCGTAAATGCATAGGAGATAAACGTGATCTGTGAATTATCCATGAACTAAGAAGTTGTCTCCTAATGCGAAAAGGTTGCAAATTGATAAGGGGTTAGAATTCGAGTTCAGCAAGGACATAAATAAAGGAAGGAAGGTGAGATAAATACAAACTCTTCCACCAAGGAAGAGTTGCTATAGAACTAAACAAGAACATCTTAACTTCTAGCGCTATATAATGTTAAAGTATTCCTACTGAAGATGAATTTACACACATACAGAATTGAAGCAAGAACTGAAGGCAAAATTACCAGAGAAATTTTGCAATAGAATCTTTGTGCGATACAAAAGCTACTGACCAGCTAGAAGAACCAACTCTATCAGTTTGTCTTTCGAGTCTAGTTGGTTGTAGTAGGTGATTTAATATTGTATCTTTCAGCTCTATTAGAAGCAATTGTAATAGGTACACGTTGTTCAAGTTAGAGTTAACTTGAAGCTTGTCACAATTAGCTAGAGGCTAGGTTGCTACAAAGGGATTAGAGTTAGTCCTTAGGTTTACAAAAGAGTTTATTTTGTAAATGTTGTTTGGCTCATAGTTGTAGTAAAGAGTTTGGAAAATCCTACTGAAGAGTAGGTCGTGGTTTTTAACCTTTTGAGCCAGGTGTTTTCCACGTAAAACTCTCTGTGTTTTTACTTTACTGCATTTATTATTCCACATGAGTAGAAGTTGGAACACCAAGAAGAACTTCTTCTATTGAGATCGCAATCAAAAATTGGACACCCCACAAATCACCCCCCCCCCTCTTGTGTGGTATTGACGTATAAAACATCAGGGCGATGTGAGCCCTCTGGCATAACACTGAAGTAGGGGTCAGAGGATCTTGGATGACTAGGATAACCACTAGATGAACTCTGAATGGCTGGAGGACGGTAGTAACACTCTGGCATGGCGCTGAAATGAGGCCTCGCTGGAACACCTCGGCGAGGTGGTGGAGTTGCTGAATATGAAGGCCTGCTGGGCTGACTACTGCTAAACTGACCTCTGCCCCTAACTGGGGCACCTCTGAAATCTCCAGAGAATCTAGCCCTCTTGTCCTGCTGCCCCTGCTCCCTGCTCCTCGACCGATACCCCTCGATCCTGCGAGAAATCTCTACTACGAGCTGATAAGGAGTACCCATCTCCGTCCCTCGGGCATGGTGGCCCTAATACCTGGATGCAACCCAGCCACAAATCTCCTCACTCTCTATGCATCAGCAGGTAGTATCATGAGTGTATAGCGAGACAACTCTGAAAATCCGGCCTCATAATCTGTCACTGACATTTGTCCCTGCTCTAGCCGCTCAAACTAATATCGCAGCTCTTCCCTCTCAGAGGGTGGGATATATCTATCCCGAAACATCTGCGTGAACTGCTCCCAAGTTACAGAAGGAGAATCTGCTGGCCTGTTGAGAATATAGGAATGCCACCACCTACGAGCTCTGCCCTCCAACTAGAAGGTGGTGAAATCCACTCCATTGGGCTCTAATATCCTCATGTTGTGCAGTCTGTCCCTGTACCTGTCCACAAAATCCTGGGCATCCTCGCCTCACTCACCCCCGAAGACTGGAGGGTGCAATCGAATCCATCTATCCAATAACTTCTACGGATCACCGTCCGCAGCTGGTCTAGGCTCAGGTGCTGCTACAACAGGCTGGACCCCACCCACGGGCAATGTACCCGGGGTATGATGTAATGCTGTTGTCTGGCCTGCAGCCTGGGCAGTAGGGGTCTGGACTCCCCCTCCCGCCTGAGAAGCGGCAGGATCTACTGGAAATAAACCAGCCTGGGATATAGTGTCCATAAATCTCATCATATAGCCCATGACCTCCTGGAAGCCTAGCGCCGTCATGAAGTCTACTGGAGCAGGATCTGCTGGGGGCACCTCGTCCTGCTTCTCTATGATAGGATCCTCTGGTGATGGTGCAACTGAAAACTCTGGGACACCCTCATCCCCTACCTTGGGTCGGTGCCCTCCCCACGGGCTCTGCCACGGCCTCAGACAACAGGGGTAGCGGCCCCTCCCGGGTCTGGAACATCAGATGCAGGCGTCCTCACCATCTGTGAGAGAATAGAAGAATGATATTTAACCATCGACTGCACGATAGAATAAGAATAAAGAGAGGTTTCCTAACACCCTATAGCCTTCTGAAGATAAGTACAGACGTCTCTGTACCAATCCGTAAGACTCTACTGGGTTTGCCCGTGACTCGTGAGACTTACGTGAACCTAGTGCTCTGATACCATGTTGTCATGACCCAAAACCCTGACTCAGGTCGTGATGGCGCCCAACAGTGGAGTCGGGCAAGACAACACTCAATTTACTAAGGGTTCTTTCTTATTTGATTAAACATTTCAACATATACCAAGTTTTTGAAGCTTAAAACATAAAATTGAAAATGGGAATTAGCCAGTTTTAATCAAAAGCAGTCATAAGGAGGCGTGAGCCAATATATATACAAACCTGTAATCCATAATAACTACCACGTGTGTGCCAGGAACTAGTGTCACAAGTCTTACGGGCATACTAACAGAATACAAAAGATATAATATACAGTCCCACTGTCTGAAAGAAATAGACGGGAAATAAGCAAAAGAAACTCCATGGTGCTGCCGGAGATCGCCAGGAGAAGCAGCTCACCGTGAAGTCAGGTCCGTCTATAATTAGAATCAAGCTCAGGTCTGACAACCAGATGCACCAACCTCAGAACCTGTACAATAAAGTACAGAAGCGTAGCATGAGTACATAAATATATATCTACCTAGTGAGTATCCCGTCTAATCTCGAAGAAGTAGTGATGAGAGGTCAACTTGACACTCACTAAGGTCCAACAATATAATTTAACAGAATATGATAAAAATGGTAGGCATGTAAAGGTAGTGAAGCAGCAAATATATAAGCCACTGAAATCCAAGTAAATACTGGAAGTAAATAAATAATTACCACTTCATCTTCCCCCAAATATCTGTCAAATCAATATCCATGAATTCAGTATAAGGACAACCGGCCTGAGCCATTAAATTATCATATATGTGCACTGCCGAGGGTCGAACGCCCCGAACCATAAGTGCAACTTTGCCATAAGGTACTCATATCTATGCACTGCCGAGGGTCGAACGGCCCGAACCATAAGTGCATCTTTGCCATAAAGTAATCATATCTATGCACTACCGAGGGTCGAACGACCCGAACCATAAATGCATTTTTCAATCCGCCGTGGCGTACGACCCGCTCCTATGAGAGGGAGGATATCACACACCGCTCACGGAATGTAAATTGCGAGTCACATGCACACACAATATTCTTTTTAAATTACTTTTCAGTCAACCGTTCCTTAAAATTTCTCAAATTCCATGATCTCAGGGAAAATAAGCCACATGTAACATTAATTCATTAAGCATACATATAATTCATTTCAAGGAAGACACAAGGCATGATGTGGGCCTAACTACCTGGACATAATAATAATAGCCGCTACATACAGACTCTCGTCACTTTGTACGTACGTAGCCCCCGCAAGCATCACACATAGAATTTAAATCACCTGCGGGGACAATTCCCTCTTACAAGGTTAGAAAAGATGCTCACTTCACGTCGAACCTACTCCTCGGGTCAAGAATGCGCCTGAAACTTCGAACTCGTCACCCAAGGACTCGAAACTAATCAAACGTTACGTAAATATATCAAATTATACTCAAAGCATGGAATTCTCCAACTATTTAGTCAAATTCATCATTCTAGAAGAAATCCCAAAATCCAACTTTGGGCCCGCATGCTCGGATTCTGAAAATTCTCAAAGGAAACACTCACCCATAACCTAAGGATCGTTAATATATGATTTTTGTATGAAATAATAGCCAATTCACGGGTAATTCTCTAAATACTCGAAAGGCCTAGGTTACTACACAAATCCTTAATTTTCCACTAATTTGGTAGTTAAATTCAACTAGGAATTCATGCATTAACCAACTTTAGGATAGAATTCACTTAACTTTTAGTAGCTAGGTCGTGGGACTCTTTTCCAAGCTCTCAAGATCGTTTATGGTGGAATAAAATTGAGTGAAAATGGGATAATACCGCATTTAAAGACCTTACTGCCTACAGGGGTTTCCGCACCTGCGGCCTCGCACCTGCGAGCAATAGCTCGAACCTGCGGAAAATGGGACAGGGGCTTGGGCTCGCACCATCGGGCAGGAGTCCGCACCTGCGGGAAAGGACCCGCACCTGTGAGAACTGGGCAACCCACCTAGGGGTCGCACCTGCAAGGCTGGGACCGCAGGAGCGGTCTCGCACATGCGAGTAGGCAAACGCACCTGCGGTCACAGCAGATCAGGTGCACCAGCAACTGCTTCAGCTGGTTTTTGTTTGCCTCGTTTGGTGTCCGAGAGGCACCTGGGTCCACCCGAGCCCCCGTCCAAATATACCAACAAGTCCCAAATTATAATACAGACTCGCTCGAGCCTTCGGAACACCTACAACAACGCTAAAACTCAAAATCACACCTCAAAACCGCTAAAACCAAACTTAGGAACTTCAAGTTTCTTGAATTCGCTAACAATGCGCCGAACCGACCTATACTACTCGATATGAAACCAAATTTTGTAGGCAAGTCATAAATGATATAACGGAACTATTCCCGGTCTCAGAATTCCGTTCGGACCTCGATAACACAAAACACATCCCAAACCACAATATGAACTTAAGGAAACTCTTATTTTAATATTGGGCGCCGAAACGCTCTCGGGTCATCCAAAACCCATTCCGAACATAGGCCCAAGTCAAAAATCATCATACAGAGTTACCGGAACCGTCGAAACTCGATTTCGAGGTCATTTACTAAAAATGTTGACCGAAGTCAAACTTGGCCAAAAAGGCCAACCTTAAGGAACTAAGTGTTCCAACATCGCTCTAAACACTTCCGAATCCCGTACCACCCGCCCCCGTAAGTCATAAATCGCAATAAGCCGCTATGGGAAGTTTCATTTAGGGAAACAGGGTCCTATAACGCAAACCGACCGGTCGGGTCGTTACACTAGTAGAGTCTTGCGGATCAGTACGGAGACGTCTGTACTTATCTTCGGGAGGCGACAGGGCTGTTAGGAGTACTTCCCTTCTTGATTCCTCACCGTGCGATTTATTCCTCCGAGGATTATGCCTACGTTTCTTTCTACTCAATCTTGTACATCGCAAAGCGATTGCTATGAATCGGGAATTTGAGGAATTGAAATGGTTCTACGGATATGATGCGAGATGTTTTCCATGTGTAACTGGTTGGGGTTATTGTTGTGGCCCTGTAGAAGGATAATTTGTTGTTTCAGCTCAGTAGCTGTGTTTTTGAGAGCCTTAAGGAGCTCAGGTAGTGATAATGCTTACGATTGATTATCGCGCGATGTCGATTTGATGATAGAATGCTTGCCCATATATCGGGGTGATGAATGTCTTGAAGGGAGGTCTTCTCAGGGCATGATTTCGAGATTTCAGCATTTTAGTTCCGGCAGAGGAAAGGCGGACTATAAATGGTTAGGTTTTGGATTGATAAAGTAGTAAGACTTGGTGTTATCAAGCGAGGTGGAGTTTTCATTTGTGATGTGGTATCGCTATTTTGACCGAATAGAATGTGTTAAGTCCGCCGGTGTTATAGTTCTTTGGTTGCATTGGGTCAGTGTTGTGAAGTAGTATTGAAGAAGCAGTTGTCAGAGATCGTGGTGTGTGGTGGTTCAGAACCAAATAGTTATTTCTAATGAAGGCAGCTCGAGAAAGATGATCTTCGGAGAGTTTGAAGTCGTGGTGATCTGCTGGATTAAGAACTACAGAGAATGATATTGAACTGAGGTAGCAATCGGGCAGCATACAATGAAGGAATATATGTGAAAAGTGCTAGGCGGTGGTTCCCTTTCTAAAAGGCCAGGTGTAAGGAACGGAAGTCAGGTAGTTGTTTAAAGGAATGAGTTTAACAAGTCGGAGAGTGGCAGCGTAGCACCGGAGTTCAGTGGTAAGACATCTGCCTATCTTGAGGGAAAGTTTGAGAGTTTTAGTGGATGGTGATTGGGTCCACGAGCTTAAGTAGAAATGTGGGTTATTTCGGCGGAAGGTTGGATAAAACAGGGAGGAGTTGTTAGGAATGGAGAAGGACACAATGTGGTGTTGAATTTGAAGATGTTGTAGCGCATTTAGTAGATGTTCATGAGGAGCGGACGGAATGGTAAAGTTGGTGAATGGGAGCAGGCCTATGATGGGGTATTGATGTTGCAGAGAGTGTGCCTCGTCGTTGGAAGGTGTCAGTTGGTGATTTCAATAGGTGGGTTATCTCCTATGAGTAGGTTAGCGGTTGTGTGGTTGGCAAGTTTCTGTGAGGGATTCTAGTGGCTATTCGGTAGGAGACAGAATGTGTGAATAATGCTAGGGAATTTGAGTATTTCGGGAGTGCTAACAAGAGAATATGGAAGGATTGGACGGATTGATTGAGCAAGATCATGTTAAGAAAGGGGAAAGGATCTCAGCAGGGTCTAGAGTGGTGCAAGGAGTAACTTCGAAAGCAGAAATAAACATGGGGAAGGTTGTTATTAGGGGATCGGGGTGCTAACTCTATATATATATATATATATATATATATTTATACGTGTATGTAACACCATCTGGTCATAGGTCAATGTACATGAAAGCAATGCATGAGAAATGTGTCAATAAAATATCTTTAAATGTCATAAGACCATTATATATCTGATTAATATCATGAAACAAACTTTATCAACCTACGTACTTTCTGAGACCCATGAACAGACGATAGAACAATAAGACATATGGGAATTTAAGAACATAGGCATCTCTAATACTTCTATGAATAGAGTAATTTATGGAAGTTTTGCATTTTCTTGTTTCGTTTGTATCGTATGGGCCATGCCAAAAGGAAAGAAGGGATAGCCTTAACATACCCGAGTCGTTTCTCTTGACAATCCTTCCAACACACGTCAATTGCGACAACACGTAACGGCGGATCGAAGTAGGGAAAAATACGTATGATGTTCGTGAGAAAGATTGTATCGTGCTCTCTTAGAATTACAAATCCCATTGCTATTACGCATTGTAACTTTGTATGAAATTTTGCTCAAAATCCGCTACTTTGCTAAACCCTAATTTTCATGTTCCTTTGTGAATTAGAAAAGAGATTCTTGAAATTTTTTAGCTTCATCCGTGAGCTTTAGCAAGCTTATGAATCAAGATTATCAATTGGTAATGGAAGGTTTGCTTACTATAAGCAAGGAAATATTTGTCCGTAACATTTGGCTTCTTGATAACACTCTTTAACTAATTGAGATAAAGTAGGTGTTACTTCAAATGTTGCCACCTTTTCAAAGTGACATAAGAGTCATCAAATAGGACTTATATTGCTGCCACGTTTGACTCCTTGGTCTTTATCCAAGACCTTAATTAACCCTCTACTTACTCCTTAATCAACTTATAATTCCCCACTAATTCAGTAATTAATCAATTACACACATAATGAAGAATTATCTCAAATTACATAAAATGCTACTCATTTTTAATACACTTTATACACCTTACTATCATGGCCATGTGGTATTTTGTATGACACTAGTCCATAAATATGGGGTATTATAGCTTAGACCTATTTTACTCCAAAATGACAAATTTCGACGAAATTTATTTTCTTTGATTCACTCACTCTTTCACCTGTGCGAATTTACTTATCACTTGTTTGAAATAGTACAATACTTATAATCTCACAATAATATTATTCCCGAACTTACATCGATTAATTTACGACGAAACTTTATCGTACAAAAATGCGGGATGTAACACTTTGATTAATATCATGAAATAAACTTTATCAACTTACATATTTTCTGAGATCCATGAACAAACATGGGGAATCAAGAACATAGGAACCTCTAGTATTTCTATGAATCTCATTTATGGAAGTTGTGCATTTTTGCTCATTTCGTTTGTATCGTAGAATCATGCCAAAAGGAAAGAAGGGATAGCCTTAACATACCTGAACCGATTCTCTTGACAATCCCTCTAACACATGTCTTTTGCAAAAACACGTAACGGCGGATCCTGTTGCTTTTATGCAGTATAATTTCATATGAAATTTTTGAAGCAAATCACGTTGCTATTGAAAAATATGATCTTTACTGAAGCATTTTCATCCGTTAGTAAGTGTGACCATCTTCATTTGGTGATTTTAGAGAAGACTTTTGTATTAGTGGGTGTGGGCCCCACTTGTGATGACTAAGCCACAAAAATTCCTCCAAATGTGCCACTTCACCATATAACTTAAGAGTCACTAATTGACTAAAGACTTTTCTGCCACGTTAAAGTTCCATAAGCTTATCCAAATATTTTAACTAATTATCCACCAATTTATTAATCAATTACCCACATAATTAAGAATTATCTCAAATTACTTATAATACTACTAACTTTTAACACACTTTATACATCTCGCTATCATGGTCTTGTGGTACCTTGTATGGCACTAGTCCATAATACGGGGTATTATAGCTTGAACCGTATTTTATCCCAAAATGTCAAACTTCGACAAAATTCGTTTTCTTCGAATTTCTTACCCTCTCACCTTTACGAATTTACTCATCACTTGTTTGAAATAGCATAATGCTTATAATCTCAAAATAGTGTCATTCCCGAACTTACGTCGATTAACTTACAAGGAAACTTTAACATACGAAAAATGCGGTATGTAACATCTCATTTCCGAGCTTCCATCAATTTACTTATGGCGTACTTTCACGTACGAAAACACGGGGTGTCACATCATTCCTCCCTTTGGAACATTTGTCCTCGAATGTTGACTGATGCACTTATCATTTTCATAACTTATGTCTTTCGAATACTTTAGCACTCTCCTTGCCATCTAGGCAACTGTTCTGTGAATAAATCCAAAGTTCAGGGCATTCCTCTCTTTAGGCCTCTTTCTCACATCATGATTTATGGTCAGAATCTTCCCAATCTCGTAACTGTTGTTACCTCCTATCATGCAGCTTGTATGACTCTGACTGTGCATGTGCACCTATGTGACTCTTCTCTCCCATTTCCTCAAGCTTTTAGCCAATCTCTATGCCTTACTTTGTGAACATATACAAAATTATGACAAGTTGTCCCTCTAGGCGTCATTAGCTTTACTACATCTAAGTAGGCCATACTATACCATAACTTTTACTTCGACTTATCATTACTGAGGTCTACTACCAAACTCCTAGATACTCTCATTGCTTATCCAATATGCGTAAAGCTAAGTCTTTTAATTCTTACTCATTACATTCATCTTAAGAATAACGGCCTAATCTCATATCATGCTTTGAGAATTTTGTCCATGCATTGTTGATTCACCACAATATTGATCTACAATCTACCACTGATATCTTGAAACCTCTTACGTAGGCTCATGTTGCATCGAGGAACATTTGAAGTGATTATACTTCCATAACCGTATTTCATAGCATCCCAATGTGATTTGCCTGACGTGGGTATTTTAATCCTGTACAATTCATGACATCATTACTCAATCGAAGGCCCAAACGTCATCCTTCATCCATCACAATTACACCCTCATTCTACTACCAGGGCAGCATTCCATCTCTTCTAAATGCTACTAGTCTTAGACTCTTTTGAGTTCATTAAGGCTATACTGAGCTTTCTATAACTTAGAGAAACCATCAACTCTCTTGTTTTTCATGGGCTTAATCCCGAGGATTTATCCATTCTTGTCACCTTCTCACTTGCCTTTTTTTTTGTATCCTTACTCATGTCTTCCTAAAACCTTGTCGCTCTATCATACATTAGCTTGCGACCTACACATATTTATTAATACTACTCTCAACCTTCCTTTGACTTGCTTGCACAATAGATTTATGTTATTCTAGAATATCAAGCGAAACATCACATCGTCTTTAACTATTCTTTACTCTCTTGACTAGATCTCGGTACCTAGAAACCATAGGCTGGAAGATATGCCACTGATGATGTTGTTATCATTCCTAGATACTGAGTCTCCACGCTTCCATCCTTCTATCCAAAGTATGGGTTATTCACAACCTTCTAGATTTGAGTATCTCGTACGTTGTTCAGCTTTACCTTACTTACCTTAGAATCTCGCATCACATTTTTGATCTCTTTCATGACCTCCCTTCCTCAAAGGTATATTTCATATCCACAACTTGAAGTCTATTACAATACTTGCACCTCTGGTGCATACATAATCCGGTGAGAGCTTCATACTGACTTCTTATAAGGCTATTACTCTTCTAACTAGCTTCATCGTAGAGTCGTTATAGAATATGGCTATTGTACTATTTCTCTTGTACCTCTGATATCAAGAGCGATTCTGTTATGTCTCTCAATCACGATTTCTATAAGTTTCTAGGTCCAATAATCAGAATCCTGATTTACTTTGTTGATGTGACTCTTTAGTTTCATCTTCTTTCTAATATGCCTTTATGTAGGCTTAAGCTATCTTCCATTCTGCGGCTCATGATATTAGTTATTTCTTTAGCCTTCCGTGGACGCTAGGGAATATCCATGATACAATCTTCTGACAATTCAATCCTTTGTCTATGACCTGGACTCAATTCTTTCTTTTAACTTATATCGGAATCTTCTACGACTGTATGATTGTCAACATATATTCTGCATGGATAATAATTCAAAATTTTGGGTGCATTCATAGCGTAACCAACTATGGAGGATTAATCAAAAAATTCCTTTCGTTCCTTCTCAACTTTCTTTAAACGTAAGCTATTATTTTTCCTGGTCTTTATGCCTCCTTGTTGCATTCATACTTAGCTTATCTTAGTTCTCACGCATGCCGGAATTTTGTGCAATTCATATGGTCTCGAATATTTCTTTTGGTTTCATGTCCTGCTCATTAGCCACGATAGGTGGCCACTTTCTTATGGAGTGCATACAATGTTGTTGTGAGACTGTTGTTACAAGACCACTTCCTCTTTAGGTTATTGTGCTTAGGTTGAAGCCTTCTTCCTTATTTCTTCAACTGGTCTTTCATTGTACTAACTTAAGGACCCTCTGACTCTTGTAAAGCTGCGAGCTTATTACATCGAATACTCGACGAAATTTTTTATGTCCTTCCTCCACGCCCTTGTGCTTGTAGGGTTGCTTCTGAACTAACTTTTTTGGCTGTCACTCTCTTTTATTTTCATAACACTCATATAGTACCTTTAACTACCCAACTCCTATCTGAATATTTCTCAAGTATTGCAATGTCATATCTGTGAGGCTGAATTCACTATATTGGGTTTTACTCTGTTTATCTTGCACGATCTGCTGATTTGTATGTGTCCTCTTGTCTAGACATTAACTAGGCTCTTCCTGAATCAACAACTAACTACTCGTTGGCCCATTCTCATATCAATATTCCGCGTAGTCTTTCTTGGGTTATTTCCTTTATCTTAACTTACCTCTCGCACTAGCTCCTTATTTATCAATAACTTGGGTAGGAACCTTTACGTCCTTTCTTTGACGTCGTGCTTGCATAATGTTCTGGAATCGTAACGTATTTGTCGGATTTGTATATGTGAAATCTTATCCCTTCCTCATTCTTATTGCATTCTTCCTTTATTATTCCATAGTTACTAGAACCATTTAATTCTAACTTAATGCCACATCACTCTATATTCCCCCCTTTAAGGTAGTACTAAGATTTGGAGCCACAATGATCTACCTATAGATGTCTTACCTCCTCATCCTTGGCATCTTTTCACATCATCGATGACCCTTACCCCCTTTGCGATAATCCTTCTGTACTAAGGATAACAAAATTCCTTACCCACGAGGGTGACACTTAGTGTAGCTGACACACATAGTCCCTTAAGCTTAGCTTTGGTCACATTTCTTTCTTTAGGGAAAGGTCTTCCTGAATGACCTTTAAATGTTATTCTTCTGTCGTCCATCTTATTATCGCTGGAATGCAATTTGAAATTCTGATGATGTCAACCATTATCAAATCACTCAGTCCCTAATTCATGTTTAATTTATCTTGTTCACCAACCCATACTGATTTCTGTTACTCTAGGTCTAACTTTTCCTTCTAGTAGTCGCGTTGGAGTCACGAACTTATTTCTCGAAATGAGGATATGACTTTATGGCCTATATTCTTTTGTTGTCTCAAGGCCTTTCACCTCTCATCTTTCCCTTCCCTTGACTATAGACTCTGTAATACTATAATTTGTTTATCTACCGTTGTCATCCATGTATCACGTCTTACTCACAATGCTTTATTATTTCTCTTCTTAGGGCTATTGCTAAAATGTATGTCAATCACTCTATTCTAAAATTCCCAACAAGACATTATTTTGGTCTTAGCTCCCCTTGCTCCATCCACTAGCTCTTCGAGTTTCCTAACATTCTCTCTCTACTAGGGAAGGGAGCCACAGTAAGGTAATATTTATCCTTTCCAGTATTCCACCCTGTCTTTGTAAATATATTTTTTTGGAACACTCTATTATTCATATCTAGCTGTACTATTCTAGAGTGCACCATCTGGGTGTCTCACAAGGACATATATTACCATATTTGTGTTGTCCTTCGGAAGTATCAACTAATGGTAACAATCCATGCACAATTTTTATTTACTCTAACCTCGACTTGATCCCGATATTCCATCCTTCTCTTAAACTTTATCTATTAGCTCTCCCATAGGGCATAATTCTGGGTGTGATCAATTGTATATATCTCTGTTACTGTTGAAAGTAACTCAAAATGCTTATATTTCTCTGCTTGAATTGTAAATACTGTTAACCTTCATTAACTGGGCGCCTCGTACCCTTCTTCATCTTGCTTGTTTTTCTTGTTCGAACTTGTATCTATATTCTGAATGTCTCATGACCTTTCACCATAGGGGTGGATAGATATTCTTGCCTTAAGACTCCTTATCAAGAGACTTACATGTCTTAGTACACACATGATCTGCTGAATACCTCATATTTATCCATCATAAGCATGATGCAAAATCGAGTTCCTATGAATCAATTCTTCCACAGCTACATTCAATTTCTTACTAACTGTCTTTCTGGATGTAGGCATCATCGTATTATGAATAAGATAAAGTTTAGGAAATTGAGTTCTTACAACTGAGCTCTACCCACGATCTAGAGTAAGAAGAAAAAGTGACAGTCCTAATGCCCTGTAGCCTCCTGCTTATAAGTGTGGTGCACAACACACACATAAACAAGACTCTACTAGACACGGCTTGTAGACTCCCTAGGACAGAACTGCTCTGATACCACTTTTTTCATGACCCAAACCGATGGGCCGCGATGGGCACCCAGTACCTTACTTAATAGAGTACTAATGTGATGTATCTTTTGTATCATTCTATCATAGGTAAGTGGGACAGAAGGGGCATCATGAGATAACCAGCATAAACATGAGGGAATACCCGACATAGAACGACCCAACCTGATATAGAAACTCATACCTATGACATACGGGCCTATAAGGCCAAGGTAATCTTTTTTTATACTTAAAACATCGGTCGACAAGGCCATACAAGTATTCGTATACATGACATCTTTCTACAAGCTGCTAAGAGTACAAAAATATCATAAAGGTCGGGACAGGGCTCGCCATACCAATCAATACATGTCCTAATCATACGGACCAATAAGCAACTCCGGAGCAAATGGAGTGCACCAACATCTTCCACTGAGTTGATAGCCTACTTGGAGGACTCTCGACCTTTCTATCGGGACTTGCGGGCATGAAACTCAGTGTCCCCAGGCAAAAGAGATGTCAGTACAAATAATGTACCAAGTATGTAAGGAATGAAAATTAGTAAATAATAGACATGAGAGAAACATGGAGTAAAAGACTCAACATGTATGTCTGAATAACTATGTGAATCATTTAATATTATAATGTCATGCATATGCGTATAAATGGCATACCATGCATAGGTAGGTATATGCGTTCATAACATCATCAAGCCTATGAAGGCATCCCATCATATCATCTCGGCCACTATGGGCAAAATCATCAACGTATACTAGCTGATCAGGTGGTGGTACGTATATAACACTGTAACATTTTCCCATATCCCATATACATATACATATATATATATATATATATATATATATATATATGCCATATAATACCATCTGGTCATGGGTAAATGTACATGTATAAATGAATGCAATGCATGAGAAGTACGTCAATAAAAATTTTTGGAATGTCATAAGAACATTATGCCTTTGATTAATAATATCATGAAGTAAACTTTATCAACTTACATATTTTCTGAGACTCATGAACAAGATGATAGAATAATAGGACACATGGGGAATCAAGAACATAGGAACCTCTAGTATTTCTATGAATAGAGTCATTTATGGAAGTTGTGCATTTTCTCATTTCGTTTGTATCGTATGGATCATGCCAAAAAGAAAGAATGGATAGCCTTAACATACCTGAACCGATTCTCTTGATAATCCTTAATACATGTCTTTTGCGAAAACACGTAGTGCCAGATCGAAGTAGGGAAAAATCCGTATGATATTCTTGAGAAAGATTGTACCGTTCCCTCTTAGAATTGCAAATCCCGTTACCATTACGCAGTATAACTTCGTATGAAATTTTTAAAGCAAATCACGTTGCTATTGAACAATATGATCTTTGCTGAAGCATTTTCATCCGTTAGTAAGTGTGACCATCTTCATTTGGTGATTTTAGAGAAGACTTTTGTATTAGTGGGTGTGGGCCCCACTTGTGATGAATAAGCCACAAAAATTCCTCCAAATGTGCCACCTTACCATATAACTTAAGAGTCACTAATTGACTAAAGACTTTGCTGCCACGTTAAAGTTCCATAAGCTTATCCAAAGATTTTAACTAATTATCCACCAATTTCTTAATCAACTTGTTAATCTCCCATAAGCAATAATTAACCAATTACCCACATAATTAAGAATTATCTCAAGTTACTTATAATACTACTCACTGTTAACATACTTGATACATCTTTCTATCATGGTCATGTGGTACCTATATGGCACTAGTCCATAAATACGGGGTATTATAGCTTGGACTGCATTTTATCCTAAAATGTCAAACTTTGACGAAATTCATTTTCTTCAATTATGTTACCCTCTCACCTTAACATATGAAGATTCTGGATGTAACATATCATTTTCGAGCTTCTTATCAATTTACTTATGGCGTACTTTCACGTAAAAAAATGTGGGGTGCCACATCTTATGCGCATGAAAATGGCGTCTCATTCTATTTTGGCTGAAAGGGATGTAAGATTTGAAAGGATATCAGATCTGAATTAGAATGCAAGTAAAATTAGCTAAATAAAATTAGATAACATATCCGAACAATAAAAATAGCATTCCATGTTCATTATTAGTAAGAGATATATGTTAGGGTCCTGACTCTTTGGCATCGGGCGTGGCGTGGCTGTGGAAAGGATTGGTCGTGATGACCTTGCCATTGGCCTATGTGCGAGTAAAACGATCATGCGGGAAATGGAAAAGACATTTTCCTGAGGGATATTGTGGTAATGTATTGTCCAAGGTCATGAGACAGGCAAGACATTCTTGGAAAAGACTTGACAAATCAGTGTGGGCAATGTTGGGGCGGCATGGCACGACATGCGCGCCAAAGTCAGTGGCACGGCCACTTCAGGTTGTGGCAGCACCAAGTGCGGGCTAAGCTAAGGCACGACAGTGTGGGATGATGGCAAAGGCTTTCAATAGCTAAGGCAAGGCTATGTGAAGGAAAATACAAGCAATGACATGGGTGAAACAAGGGTTGACATGGGCAAGGAAGAAACTCGGCCAAGGCATGTGCGGGCGGCAGTGGTGTCAGGCGTGTGCGGCAAAATTATGGGCAGCAGGTTGCAGGCAAGACATTGGTGTGGAGGAATGTCAAGATGAGCCAAGCCTGGGTGCAATGCCAGCCTTGGGCGTGCAGCAGCTAACCAAGTCAAATGGCACATGCAATGCACATGCCAAAGCAGTTGGCGGTTACCTTTTCATAACCACTTGTACCCATGACTGATTTATGATTGTATCCACTATCGTTTCGTGTAAAACATGGAATAAGTAGTTGGGGATGTCAACTACAATTTAGGAACTGATTTAGCCTTAGCCCGACAAGTGGCAAAAGTTGTAGATAACAAGTGTCCATGTGGTGTGAAGTCCTAAAGGCTGACTATGTGCTATAAATAGGTGCCTTTGGACTTAGTCAGATTTAGTGTTGGAATTTCGTGTGAAGTACAAGTGGGAAACAAGAGTGAAACGTGAGGGTTTCTAAGTGTTTCAAAAGGGACGAAGGCTAGACACCGGGCAGGTCTTAGTGTTGGCTAAGAACAACTTATGTTCTTTGTCAAAAGTGGGGTTTTGGTCGACTTGTGATCATAGTCAAGTGAGGGTTCCTTCGTAAGTTTTCAAAATAAATACAAAGGTTGGGATTTTCCTATATTTGATTGTGTCCTTGTCAAATTGCTGCCAGAATTTGTTTAAGGCCAAACTTGCTGAAACTTTGGCTAAGTGTTGGGAAGGGCTGAGTCAAGTGCACAACTCGACCGCCGTGCGGGTGTGACTTTGGGCTGACCAAAATCTCCCCAGTGAAAACTAGTATCATAGCGGAGCAAGGTTTGTGGCGGTGTGCAGACGACTGGTAGCATATTTCGTATTGTTGTTTGAGAACATGGCTGGTGGCACAAATGTTGAACTACGCCAAAGGGTGGAATAGTTGGAAGCACTCGTTGGTCAGGCTCTTGAAATAGGTGTTGATTCTTCTGTTCATGTGAGAATGGCACTCTTGGAGGCAGATTATCCAGCGAGACTTGAAACTACGCTGGAAAAAATGGCCTTGGTATGCCAAGAAAAGGAAGAACTGTGTGAGGAGGTGGTTCAACTTCGAAGGGCATTGCAAAATACTGCCCCTGGAAATTATGATCGCACCAAAGTGAGGATTCCGGAGCCGAAAGCTAAGGTGGTGCAAGAAGTGCCAAAGAACTGGAAAATTTCTTGTGAGATATGGAACAATATTTTCAAGCTTCTCGTGTGCCGGATGATGAAAAAGTGACCATCACACCTATGTATTTAATTGATGATGCGAAAGTGTGGTGGCATACAAGAGTTGTGGAAGTGGAAAGTGCTAGGCTGCCAAGGATTGAAACTTGGAAGATGCTGAAGAAGGAATTAAAATCTCAATTCCTTCCATCCAACTCGTCATGGTTTGCAAGAGATAGACTATGTCACTTGAAACAAAGTGTCACAATGAGGGAGTATGTCAAGGAATTCTCCTTGATGCTGAATGTAAGTAATATGGTAGAGGAAGACAAGCTGCATTACTTCATGAGCGGATTGAAGGGATGGGCGCAATTAGAGTTGAGAAGGCAGAATGTTCAAAGCCTCTCTACTGATATTGCGGCGACAGATGCGTTGGCTGATTTCAACTTAGGTGATGAACCTGCTGAATCTTCAAAGTACGACGGAAGGAAAGACAAAGTGGAGGAATGTAAGAAAAGTGGGAAAGGCCAAGCTGCCGAAGACGAAGGATTTTCCAAGAATGGGAGACAAGCAGAGATTTCTAATGGCAAGGAAAGAAGAGGCAAGTTCAAAGGACACTTTACTTGTGGTGGACCGCACTTGAAGAAGGACTGTCCGGTGCAGGGCCAGGTGAATGCTTTGCTGGTGGCGGAAAAACATGAACAAGTGGCAAGGCAAATACCATTCTGGCAGAAGTGATTGGAGCAACAGGGGCGTTCTATGTCAACAACCCCTTGGGGTTCATTAATTGAGTTGGCTCGACGAGGACCTCGATTTCAAAGGGTGCTGGTGGTTTGTTAGGGGCCTGACTCTTTGGCATGGGGAGTGGCACAACTATGGCAAGGATTTGGCGTGATGAACTTGCCATTGGCGTATGTGCGGGCAAAACGATCATGCGAACAATGGACAAGACATTGTCATGAGGGCTTTGTGGGAAAGTATTAGCTAAGGTCTTGGGACAGGCAAGACATGCTTGGAAAACGCTTAACAAGGCAGTATGGGCAATGTTGGGGCGGCATGGCACGACATGCGTGCCAAAGTCAGTGGCACGGGCACTTCGGGTTGTGGCAGCGCCAAGTAGGGGCTAAGCTAAGTCACGATAGTGCGGGATGATGGCAAAGGCTTTCAATAGCTAAGGCCTATGTGAAGTAAAATACAAGCAATGGCACGGGTGAAATAAGGGTTGACATGGGCAAGGCAGAAACTCGGCCAAAGCATATGCAGGAGGTAGTGGTGTCGGGCGTGTGTGGCAAAATCATGGGTGGCAGGTTACGGGCAAGACATTGGTGCGGAGCAATGCCAATATGAGCCAAGGCTGGGCGCAATGCCAGCCTTGGGAGTGCATCAGCTGACCAAGTCAAATGGCACATGCAATGCACATGCAGTTGGCGGTTACCTTTTCATAACCACTTGTACCCATGACTCATTTATGACTGTATCCACTATCATTTCGTGTAGAACATGGCCTAAGTAGTTGGGGATGTCAACTACAAGTTAGGAGCTGATTTAGCCTTAGCCCGACAAGTGGCAAAAGTTGTAGACAACAAGTGTCCATGTGTTGTCAAGTCTTAAAGACTGCCTATGTGCTATAAATAGGTGCCTTTGGACTTAGTCAGATTTAGGGTTGGAATTTTGTGTGAAGTTCAAGTGGGAAACAAGAGTGAAACGTGACGATTTCTAAGTTTTTCAAATGGGACTAAGGCTAGACGTTGGGCAGGTCTTAGTGTTGGCTAAGAAAGACGTGTGTTCTTTGTCAAAAGTGGGGCTATGGTCGACTTGTGATCATAGTCAAGTGAGGGTTCCTTTGTAAGTTTTCGAAATTAATACAAAGGTTGGGATTTTCTCGTATTTTATAGTGTTCTTGTTAAATTGCTGCCAAAGTTCATTTAAGGCCAAACTTGCTGAAAATTTGGCTAAGTGTTAGGAAAAGTTGAGTCAAGTGTGCAACTGGACTGCCGCGTGGATGCGACTTTGGACTGACCAAAATCGTCCTGTGTCAATAGACAACCCACACATAAGGGATAACTGATCGGGAAAACATACACCAAATCACTTCAATGGACTTAGTTTCATCCCAAATAAAAAGGGATAGCAAATTGGAATGAAAATAATCTGAGTCGGTTTGAAGGGATTCATATTTTAACCAAGTGGTCACCACCAAACTATTAGAGGTGGGCGTCGGTCGGTGCGGTGCAGTTTGTAAGAAGTTCGGTTCGGTTTGTTCGATTGTTGATTTGGTGAACCGACAACCAAACCAATATTACATCTGTTGGTTCAGTGTTTGAAACTACGGTTCGGTTGGTTTTCTGTTTTTGTTCAGTCGGTTATAAAACGTATGATCCTATAAGGCCAAAAGGCCAAACTAATGACTCGTACACTGAACTAGGCCAACAAGGCCATACAATATTTCATATACATGACATATGTCTACAAGCCTCTAAGAGTACATAAACGTCATAAGGCACGGGACAGGGCCCCGACATACCAGTCAATACATGTCTAAATCATACTACCCAAATAAGCAACTCCGGAGCAAATAGAGCGCACTAGCATCTCCCGCTGAGTTGATAGCCTACTTGGAGGACTCTCAACCTGTCTATCAGGACCTGTGGGCATGAAATGCAGCTTTCCCAGACAAAAGGGACGTCAGTACAATAATGTACTGAGTATGTAAGGAATGAAAATCAGTAAACAATAGACATGAGAGAAACATGGAGTAAAAGACTCAACATGTATATCTGAATAGCTATGTGAATCATTTAATATTATAATGTCGTGCATATGCGTATAAATGTCATACCATGCATGGGTATATGCGTTCATAACATCATAAATCCTCTGAGAGCATATCATCATGATAACAAGAGGGGTCCGAGAACTACTAAACAAAATCAAGAAACGTGCGGAAGTTAAAAGAAAAATAAAGAACAAAAATCGACGAAAAATTAAAGATAGATTGAATTCAAGAAAGAGTTTCTTGAATTCAAGAAATCTATTCTTGAAGTTGAATCTTAACAACAACAATTAGCTAACAAAGAACTACTCCTTTGGTATAGACTTAAAAGCAAGAGATAGATTGTGAAACCCGGCCCTTTAGAATAACAAGAACAACAATAAGCCTAAAATTATCACCTTTTGTTGAATATTTAGAAGTGATCTAAGATTTCGAAAAGAGTTAAATCTTACCACTTTAAGTTGAGTCTTGAAGGTTGTAGAATAAATCCAAGAGTAGCAAAATCTCATAATTTTTAATGATATTGTCTATAATAATCTAAGTCTAAAAACAAAGAAGACACTATTTATGTCACGAAATTGTACCTAAAAATAAGGAAATAAAGTCCTAAACTACTTTGGATAATGTCACGACCCAATTTACCCTCCGAAAGGTATCGTGACGGCACCTAGTCTTTATGACTAGGTAAGACAAGAAATTGCGGGAAAATAACAAAATCAATAAGATAAAGACAGAAATGATATCAAATATATATAACGTAGCTTCTCAGCATATACAATTTTACTTCCCAAAACCCGGAATGTCACCATAGTCACAAGCTCTTTAACAAATATGGCTCTACACAATGAAACGGCGGGAAAATGTACAAGTCCTTCCATGATTATGCTAGAGCAGAAGGGGACTCGTGGGATTCTGCGGACGCGGCAGAATTACCTCGCGGTCTCCTGGCTGCTGGTAGACAGCTCCTAGCCACGACACTGGGTGTTGGTACCTGGATCTGCACATAGGGAAAACATGCGCAGGAAAGGGCGTGAGTACTCCACATTCGGTACTCCGTAAGTGCCAAGCCTAACCCCAGTCAAGTGGTGACGAGGTCAGGTTGAGGCCCTACTGAGTTTGTAAAACAAGTAAATATACAATTTTAAAACAGTGAGAGATAGACAAGCAATGATAAACAGGATTAACGAAAACGAAAATATTTAATAACATAAAGAGAGCCCTCGGCTCAGGACATCATATATCTCAACAATAAATGGGCAATGCAGTACACGGGAAAATCCCTTGGATCCCAGTCCGTAGTCCCAATTTAAATATGCTATGCAGTACAGGAGGAAAGCTCCCGGATCTCTGTCCGTAGTCCCAATTTAAATATGCATCTCAGTATAGGGAGAAAGCTCCCGGATCTCTGTCCGTAGTCCCAATTTAAATATGAATGCAGTACAGGGGGAAAGATCCCGGATCTCGGTCCGTAGTCCCAATTTAAATATGCAAAGCAGAAGCAGGTCAATTATGGCTTAAGTAAACATTCCAGAAAACAACAGGTAAGGATAGAGTAAAACTACCTAAGCATGATGTGACTAGTAGCAAATAAGAGGAATTCAAGTCAGAACAGATAGGCATGCTTACTCTTAGGCTATCTACTCAATTAAGATAAGAAAGAGTAATATATGAATGACAATGAGCGATTTCATGGGAGTAAAATAGGATTTTAGCAACAACGACCTGTATACGCACTCGTCACCTCGCGTACACGGCGTCCATATAACAAAAATTTGACAAAATGCCTAAGGGAAAGTCCCCAACACAGAATTAGGCAAGCCACTTACCTGAACTACGCTAATCAACTCAATACCAAGCTCTTGCCACGAGTATCAGACTTCGGGTGGCCCAAATCTATATAAATCGATTGCACGATGTAAATATCACTTCAAGGGAACAAGATATCTAATTATTTATAAGCTAGTACGCGAATTTAGAAAATTCGCCCAAAAAGTCCCCCGGGCCCACGTCTCAGAATCGGGTAAAATTTATATTTTCCGGACACCCATTCACTCACGAGTCTAACCATATAAGAATCTCTCTAATCGGAGGTCAAATACCCAACCAAAACTCACTAATTTGGTCTATGATGTTCATCCCATTTTTTCCATAATTTTCGAAATTAAAGGTTGAATTTAAGATTGGAATCATGCAATTTGATCTATAAGGGATATAAATCACTTACCCAAGTGCAAAGTCTTCAAAAATCTCCTTTCCCGAGCTCTCAAATGCGAAAATATGAAAATGGCATAAACCCTCGGATTTGGGGTTTCAATATTCTGCCCAGGCATTTGCTTTATGCGATCGCGTAGCGATCGCGGAGAGTAATGAAACACGCGTCTGAAATTCCTTCATCGCAATCGCAGACCGATTGCGATTAAAGGTCTGCGATCGCGGACCTTCTAATCCTACGGCAATGCGATCGCGCTGAGGCCACACAACCGCATAGAGTAAAATATTGCACCTCCCCCAGCCTTAGTATACCTTACGCGATCACGATCATGGGCATGTGATCGCGGAGACCAACTGACTAGAACAATGCGATTGCGGCTGGACTTCTGCGATCGCGAAGCACAATCTCCATCCACCTCCATCTAACCCTACGCGATCACGGACTGATTCACGCGATCGTAGAGAACACTTATCTGCTACTGAAAAACCAGAAAACCAGCAAAGGACTTAGGCCAAAATATGCCCATTTGGGCACCCGAAACACACCCGAGGCCCCCGGTACCTCAACCAAACCTACCACCCAACCCTAATACCTTATTCAAACTTGGTCGAGCCTTAAAAACACTTCTCATAACATCAAAATCATCAATTATGCATAGATTCAAGCCTAAGAATTTAGGAAAATTCTAGAATTCACATCCGACACCGAAACACATCTAAACTCATCGGAATTACCTCAAATTTGCACACATGTCATAAATTACATTACAGACCTGCTTTCACTTTCGGAATTCCATTCGGAGTCCGATATCAAAACTTCACCTCGGCCGAAATCGCTGTAATTCTAACTTTCGCCAATTCAAGCCTAAATCCACAACCGACCTCAAAAACACACTCCGAGCATGCTCCTAACCCCGAAATCACCCGACGGAGCTAACGGAGTTGACGAAATTCCATTTCGGGTCCGTCTTTACACATCTCTAGCTACGGCTAGATTTCTAAAGCTAAATCCATATTTATGGACTATGTGTCCAAAATCACCCCGAATTTCATCACTCAATGCACCGATAGGTTCCAATAACATAAATAGACATGGAAGAAGCGGTAAATAGGGGATCGAGGCGTTAATTCTTAAAACGACCGACCGGGTCGTTACAGATAACAAGTCCAACTACCTTAGGAAAAGGAAAATACTAGAAAGCAAAAACCAAGTCATTCTTGGGAAGTAATTCCAAAAATCATAGTAAAAGGAAAACATAACTTTAACTAACTAGGAAAGTAATAAATATAGTCTCATAATATATGTAAATAAATCCAAAACTAATCTTGGATAGAATCTTGAAAATCTTGAAGGAAATTTGCAAGCAACTTGGCACCAACGTGCACTCAACATATAACATGACTATTGTACCCTTTTTGGACATCAAGTAAGTCCTTCTTATTCTATAAAAATGTGGCTTTATGTAGGACGTCATAAGCTACAAGTTTGGACACATTTTAGGTGCCAAATTGGTCCAACAGTGGCCTGATTTGGACCTTCTTCAGAGGATATTTTCTTGGGATCTAATCCACCTCTTCTTGGACATGAATTTGGGCCATACAATAGTTATAACACCTATATAACTCATATACTTTATTCTTAAGCTCTTCCTCCTAACTAACAACTTTTTTGATCGTTCCTGAAATCCAATGACCTTGTTTTGCAACTTTGTAGCTTGAGATCTTATTAAAGACTCTCTTTGAGATCCAAAGGTTCATCCTTGTCCTTGAATACATTTGAGCTTCCTAGGATGCTATCACGTCATAGCATCTCGATCACTGTGGGCAAATCATCAAGGTGGTGGTGCGTATAAAACGCCGTAACCTTTTCCCATATATATATATATATATATATATATATATATATAAATGCAATGCATGAGAAGTACGTCAATAAAATCTTTCGGAGTGACATAAGACCATTATGCCTTTGATTAATATCATGAAATAAACTTTATCAACTTACGTATTTTCTCAGACCTATGAACAAATAATAGAATAATACGACACATGGGGAATCAAGAACATAAGCATCTCTAGTATTTCTATGAATAGAGTCATTTATGGAAATTATGCATTTGCTCGTTTCGTTTGTGTCGTTTAGATCATGCCAAAAGAAAGAAGGTATAGCCTTAACATACCTGAGTCGATTCTCTTGAAAATCCCTCTAAAACAAATCAATTGCGATAAAATACGTAATGGCGGATCGAAGTAGTGAAAATCCGTATAATATTTTGAGAAAGATCAATTCCAATTGCTATTACTTTATGAAGTCTCGTATAAATTTGTTGTAGCTTCATCCATAACTTCGCAAATCTTAGCATCCTACTTTACAACTCATGAGAATATTACTAATTATTAATGGGACTTTGCTAACTCTAAGAAAAGGAATCTTAGCAAATCTCATCCGATCCCTTATAAAGCTCAAATCTTCAACTATGGAAAGATTCCTCCACCATCTTAATATGTGTTTGAGATCCTGTTGGTGCGTGGCTTGAATTATATTGAAGTTAAGTTTTGCCAACTTCAGCAACATTGGATGTGTGTCATTGCGTAACACTTTGATATAAGCTTCTCTTTGAATTAGAGAGGTTTTAGGCTTTAAATGGCCCCACATACTAATGATTAAACCACATAATATACATAAATGTGCCACCTTTCACTCATAATATAAGAGTTACAATGTTGAATTTGGGGGCTGCCACGTTAAGGCTTATCCAAGACTTAATTAAGCACCCACTAACAATTAATTAATTTGTTATTTTTCACCATTAGCCAATAATTAACCAAATCCCCATATAATTAAGAATTATCTCAAATTACTTAAAATATTAGTCATTTTTAACACACCTTATACACCTTACTATTCATGGTCACGTGGTACCTTGTATGACACTAGTCCATAGATACAGGGTATTATAGCTTGGATCGTATTTTATCCCAAATTATCAAATTTCAACGAAACTCATTTTCTTCGATTCTCTTACCCTTCACGAAATTATATATCACTTGTTTGAAATAGCATAATACTTATAATCTCCAAATAATCTTGTCCTTAAACTGAGGTCAATTATTTTATGACAATTTCACGTACAATACTACAGGGTATAACATCGTCGTAATATAATATTGTGGAGCGTAACAGATTCATAGCCACACAAAATATATGTGCGTCATTTTATACCACAAGTTTAAAAGTTTTCTCTCTTTTTCTTAAACTTCGTGCCCAGTCAAATAGGTTCACATAAATTGAAACGGAGAGAGTACATTATAAAATTTAAAATGTGGGGATCTTGTGTATTTACGCAGAATAGAATTTAACACTCCCTCCATTTCAATTTGTATGAACCTATTTCCTTTTTAGTCCGTGCCAAAAAGAATGACCTTTTTCCTTATTTGGAAATAATTTACCTTTATACAATGATTTATAGCCACACAAAATATATGTACCTCATTTTACACCACAAGTTCAAAGGTCTTCTCTCTTTTCTTAAACTCCGTGCCCAGTCAAAATGGGTTCACAAAAATTAAAATGGATGCAGTATATTTGAACTTTGGACTTCAAAATATCAAGTTTCTCCGTCTGTAATCTTCCTATACATACAAATAAAACCTGGCCTTAAAACTTCACATCATTCTCTGTAGTTTCCAAAGAAAGCATTGTACACAATTTTCGTGGACAACTGTAATCTATATACATCAAAGGATTAATTGTCCTTTGTTGCAAAACTGCAGTGCATTGTCGCAGAAAATAGCAAGTCCACTGACGCTACAATAGTATATGCGCATACCTTCAGTGGAATTGCAGAAAACACTCGTATGTTCCAAACTTCCAATTAAACTACCCCTACTCAAAATTCTATGTAAAAGATCAATAATATATTTTTCAGAAATGGCATCTGACTACAAAGGAAGAAAAAATCCAAAAAGCAAAAATTCAAACACAATACATGGCTACTGTTTCCATTTGGGCAGAAATATTTGATCAAACAATATCTGGACAGAAATATTTTCATCCATCAAAGTTCTAACACAATATATGACAACTTAAACGCATAATAGTGACTATCACAAAAAGCCATAATAAATCTAACAAAATAGTGACCATCACAAAAGCCACAAAATAAGTTTGATAAAAGGTCACCAAATAACACCAAGTGCCATAACCATACTTAAATAAGTTAAATACGAATCTCCAACCTTGGACGAAGGAGGAGACACGTCTTCTCAATATGTTTCATTAAATCAAAAGTGCCATTAGCCTTTGGATTAAAATTATAAACTCGGCCACAATGAACACACTTAGCTTTGTGCCCTTCATTATCTTCAACAATCTCAGAATGTTCCCAAACAGGCATCTAGCTTTAGGGTCGCGAGGCATGGTTGAACCTACAAATAAAAAAAAGATCACAAGTTAAATACAATCTTTTTAACTAATAAATAACAAAAAGATATCATAAATCAAGCAAATCTTTAAACTTGCCACTTACTAACTTGCATCCCTTTTGACAATGCAAGTTTCTCTTCCACTGTTTGCCATATCTAAATATTATTTGACAAAGTGTGTCATATAACATAACTAAATTATTTTGACTAAAAAATACATTAAACACAAAAATCTTACCAAGTTCAAATTGTTCAAGAAACTCCTAATCTTCTTCAATATTAATAGGAGTATCCTCGCATTTAAACCAATCTTGATCACAAACAATACTTTGCACAAACCGAGGAGTCAATGAACTCCTAAATGAACATTCTGATGCCACACTAGAAATTGAATTGGCCAATTCATCACGAGCTAGCTCAGAAAGAACAGGGAATCTAGGTGCATTAAGTTTACACCAGTCTAAGATTTTAAAGTCATCAAAATCGGACACATGCTCTTGTTCTTCACTAATATATCGTTCAAACTCCGATTTAGCACCCGCACTTCTAGAGTCTTCCTTTTGTCTCTTTAATTGAAGATTTGTTCTCATAGTCACACTCCCACTAGATATATCAGATGTGTCATTAGATGAAGTAAATGTAGATGAAGATGATTGAAGATGATATCCTCTTGAATATTTTTGTTGATACTCTCCAAATAAAGAAGTCATATAAGCATCCACTTTAGCAGTTATTTTCTTCTTTCCTTTTTCATCCCCAAATATTTCCTCAAGTACAAAACCAACATTCTCCAATTTGTTATGAGGATCTAATACATAAGCAATAAATATCATTTTATTCATCATTTCGGGTTCACCCTAATATTTCTTAAACTTTTCCTCCATTCTCTCTCCCATCTTACTAAAACTAGTATCTTCACTTGCCAGACAAGCTTTCAAATGATTATCAAGTTCACATATATCCTCGAAATGAACATTAGAAGTGACATAACGTGAATCTAAAACTTTTTCGGTGAGCTCGTGAAATCTTTCAAGAAACTTTATCACATTTCTCCAATCATAACATTCGAGTGGACCTACAATCTTCCCATCTTCACAAATATGAGAACAAGGATAAGTAGAAAATCCATCATCAAAAAAATAAAACTTTTCAAAGACCTTCTCAAAATTTTGCGCAATATCGAATATCAAGTAGGTGAAATTTCACCTAGTAGGAACATCTAAACACAATATTTTAGTACATTCTATCTCTTGATGTGTACAACACTCCTTAAACTTTAAGGTCATTTGAGGTGATGATATCACATTCCTCACAATTTGTCTAACACATTTCACAGAAACATCGATTTCTTTTAAACTATCTTGCACAATTAGATTAAGTATGTGAGTTATGCACCTCACATGAATATGCTTACCACTCATCGAGGTAGTTTTTCACATCTAATATTTTAGATAATTCTTTGACTGTGAAATCATTGGAAGAAGCGTTATCGACCAAAACAGTGAATACTGTTACATTACATCGCGCATTTTCGTACGTTTTAAAGTTTCGTCGTAAGTTAATCGACGTAAATTCATGAATGAGATTATTTTGGGATTATTAAGTATTACGCTATTTCAAACAAGTGATAAGTAAATTCATGAAGGTGAGAGGGTAAGCGAATCAAAGAAAGTAAGTTTCATCGAAGTTTGTCACGTCGGGATAAAATACGGTCCGAACTATAATACCCAGTATTTATGGACTAGTACCATATAAGGTACACATGACCATGATAGTAAGGTTTATAAGGTGTGATAAAAGTGAATAGTATTTTAAGTAATTTGAGATAATTCTTAATTATGTGGGTAATTAGATAATTAGTGACTTTAGTGGGAGATTTACTAATTAATTAGTTTATTTGGATAAGTTTATCATTCACTTTAACGTGGCAGCCCAAGATTACTCTTAGTCCTTAAAATATGTTGCATGTAGGGGCCTTAAGGCCAAAGATTAGGCATCCTAAAGTGGGTCCACTCTCTTTGATAAAGACACCAAGTCATTAAAGGGAAATGATATGTTTAGAATGCAATGGATTACAAAAAAAGCTCTTATGAAGTGAGATGCTCTTAAGAGCCAACATATGTATCTTCCCATATCAGTAAGAAGTGAGGTGCTTATATTTTCTAAGCTATCTGATGAAAGCCACAAAATTTATACGAGACTAAGTAATGTAATTGCAACGGGATTACAATTCTAAGGGAGCCCGATACAATCTTTCTCAAGGATATCGTACGGATTTATCCCTACTTCGATCCGCCGTTACGTATTACCGCAATTGACGTATGTTAGAGGGATTGTCAAGAGAATCGACTTAGGTATGTTAAGTCTATCCCTTTTTTCTTTTGGCATGATCTATACGACACAAACGAAACGAGCAAATGCACAACTTCCATAAATGACTCTATTCATAGAGGTATTAGAGGTGCCTATGTTCTTGAATTCCCACGTGTCATGTTATTCTATCATATGTCTCAGAAAATACGTAAGTTGATAAAGTTTATTTCATGATATTAATCAAAGGCATAATGATCTTATGACACTCCGAAAGATTTTATTGACGTACTTCTCATGCATTGCATTCATTTACATTGACACAGGACCAGATGGCATTATATATGTATATATGGAAAAAGGTTACGGCGTTATATACGCACTACCACCTGATCAGCTGGTATATGTTGATAATTTTGCCCACAGTGGCCGAGATGATATGAGATGCCCTCAGAGGCTTGATGATGTTATGAACACATGTACCTATGCACAACATGACATTCATATGCATATGCATGACACTATGAGTTTTTCATGATTTACAGAGTTATTCAGACTTACATGTCGAGTCATTTACTCCATGTTTCTCTCATGTCTATTATTTACTGGTTTTCATTCCTTACATACTCGATACATTATTTGTACTGACATCCCTTTTCCCCAATAGATAGGTCGAGAGTCCTCCAAGTATGCTATCAGCTCAGCGAAAAATGTTGATGCGCTCCATTTGCTCCGGAGTTGCTTGTTTGGTCAAAATTATTTAGACGTGTATTGTTTGGTATGACGGGGCTCTGTCCCAACCTTTATGATAAATATATACTCTTAGAGGCTTGTAGATAGATGTCATGTATACAGATATTTGTATGGCCTTATCGGCCTATATTTAAAGTATATAATGGATCACATTGGCCTTATAGGCCCGTATGTCATAGGTATAAGTTTCTATATCAGGTTGGGTTGTTCTATGTCGGGTATTCCCTCATGATTATTCTGGTTATATCATGACGCGCCTTCTGGACAACTTATCTATGATGATGTAATAAGAAATATACATTACGTTGGTACTCGGTTGAGTAAGGTACCGGGTGCCCGTCGCAGGCCATCTGTTTGGATCGTGACAAAAGTGGTATCAGGGCAGTTATGTCCTAGAGAGTCTACAAGCCGTGTCTTGTAGATTCTTGTTTATGGGTGTGTCGTGCACCACACTTATAAGAATGAGGCTACAAGGCATTTAGGACTGTCACTCTTTCTTCTTGCTCTAGATCGTGTGGTAGATCTCAATCGTAAGAACTCAATTTCCCAAACTCTATCCTATTCATAATACGATTATGCCTACATCCAGAAAGTCAGTTGGTAAGAGATTGAATGTGGCTATGGAAGGGTTGAGTCAGGGGAACTCGATTTTTCATGATGATTATAATGAGTAAATGTAAGGTCTTCAGTAGACCATGTGTGTAATAAGACGTGTAAGCCTCTTGATATGCCTTAAGGCAAGAATATCTATCCACCCCTATGGTGAAAGGAATGAAAGATTTAGAAGATAGATACGAGTTTGAACAAGTAACAGAAGCAATATGAAGAAGGATACTAGGCACCCAGTTAATGAAGATTATCAGTATTTATAATTCAGGCAGAGAAATATAAGACTTTTGAGTTACCTTCAGCAATAACAGAGGTATGTACAATTGGCCACACCCATCTCATTTATGCCCTATGGGGGCTAACAAAACTAATATAAGAGAAGGACGGGATATCAATATCCACCTGGGGTTAGAGTAACCCAAAATGTTGGATGGATTGTTAGCGTTAGCCGACATTTTCGAAGGATATTACAAACGTGGTAATAATTCTCCTTGTGAAACACCTAGATGGTGCATTCTAGAATAGTATTACTAGATATGAATATTACAATGTTTAAAAAAAATAATTTTACAAAGACAAGCACTAGAATCCTGGAAGGGATAAATATTACCTTAGTATGGCTCCCGTCCCTAGTAGAGAGAGAATTTTAGGCAACCCGAAGAGCTAGTGGATGGATTAGGGGCTGAGTGATTTGATAATAGTCGATATCGTGAGAATTCCAGATTTTGTTCCGGCGATAATAGAATGGAAAACAGAAGAAGATTCATGAGAAATTCTGAGAATGGTCATTCAGGAAGACGCTTCCCTAAAGCAAGCAATGTGAGCAATGTTAAGTTTAAGGGACTGTGTGTGCTAGTTATACTAAGTTTCACCCTCGTAAGTAAGGAACCTTTTTATCCTTGGTACAGATGAATTACATCAAGGCGAGTAAGGGTCATCGATGATATGAAAGGACGCCAAAAATGAGGTAAAATATCTATTGCTAGATCGTCGTAGCACTAAATCTTAGTACTCCCCTAAAAGGGGGGAATATAGAGGGATATGACATTAAGTGACAATTAAGTGGTTCTGGTAATTATGGAATGGTAAAGGAAGAATGCGATAACAATGAAAAAGGGATGAGATTGAACTTATTCAAATCCTTGTATATGCTACGATTCTAGAACATTATGCAAAAATGATGTCAAAGAGAGGAAGTAAGGGTTCCTGCCCGAGATGTTATTGATAAATAAGGAGCCAGTACGAGACGTAAGTTAAGACAAAGAAAATAACCCAAGAAAGATTACACAGAATATTGATATGAGAATGGACCAACGAGTAGTTAGTAGTTGATTCAGAAATAGCCTGGTTATGGTTAGATAAGAGGATATAGACAGATCAATAGATCGTGCAAGATAAACAGAGTGAACACCAACATGGGGAATTCAGTCTCACAAATATGGCATCGTGACCCTTGAGAAATATTCAGATAGAAGTTAGGGTAGTTAAAGATACCATATGAGTGTTGTAGAACTAAAATAGAGTCCCACTGGGAAGACAGCCAAAACTTCAGTTCATAAGCAACCGTACGAGCACATGAATGTGGAGGTAAATAACTAAGGATAATTATAGGTGAGTACGAACATCAAAAATTCTGTAAACGATATATCAAGGTTGTAAGTTTACAAGAGCCAGAAGGTCTCCCTAAGTATTCTGTTTTAAACAGTTTGCATCACCAAATATCGGGTAAGGGCTCAAATTACCTTGAGGAGAAGGTGTTAGGCATTCCTCGAGGTCCACAACTGTGGGTCCTAGCGGAACTTGAATTATATGAATTAGTCTAAAATAAAGGGAAAGACAAGAAGTTGGGGAAATTATTATCAGAATCTACCAATAAAAAATATAATTGATTTTAAGACAAGATGGGGGGGGGGGGGCCTAAGTTTTTTNTCATCTCATGCTACCTGATTACTATCTTTAATTTGTTACCTAAGGCGCACTAATTGATTTTAAGCCGTACCTTATGCGTGCACTACCCGTCCGATGCCTATGGTCCAAGAGGCATTTGGACCTCTATTTGGGTGGTTCTAGACTTAACTTAGGCTGCTCAAAATGTTAAAACTAGGCGTCATACAAAAGCAAGTTGGACATCATATAAAGGGAGTTAAGGGCTTAAGTTAGCCTCCACACTTAGAAAACAAATACACGCAAACAAATCAGACGTTTGACAGTTTCAGGATTGAGATGAGTTAAAGCCATTAAGACCTATAGACATGATTTCTATGGGATCTGGGAATTCAATCGTGCAGACAATTTTGCATGCAAAGTATAATTTCTAACTGACTACATAGGTGCCTACTGATTATAAGTTATAAGCGGTTAAAACCTATAGGCATGATATCTAGGTGATTTACGCAGTAGTTAGCAGTGATAACCATGGAAGATATTTAGAATTGCTTAGTTTGCTCCTATAAGCATGTTTTCTAATAGTGGAAACGAAATAGTGTTTAAAGCTCAATTTTAACACTTAAAAGAAACGAGTGGGATTACCCCTATAGTCATGATTTCTACAATTAATGATTGGAACTGGATTTAGCTCCTATAGGCATGTCTACTAAGTGAGCAGTTATGATGATAACATATCAACCAATTGAAACCCTATAGGCATGATTTCTAAAAATGTAGATTTGTAGAACATAAATTAACATGACCCTACGGTCATAATGTCTAATGGATACGCTGTAATGGTCACTTTATGTCACAATCCCAAATCTAAACCAGACGTGATGGCGCCTATCGTGGAACTAGGCCAGCCAAAAATTACACTCAAATCATAATAATCTTCCGTTTATATCTTTACTAAACTGATAACCCATAAAGGTTTTCTTTAAATATTTATAAAACAGGTAAAGCTATACCGAATATTAAATACAACCCCCGAGATCCCGGAGTCACTAGTCATGAGCATCTACATAAAATATACAACTCAATAGAAAATAAATTCTATAATGGTAAGATAAATTCAACCAAACATACCAACATATCCCATAACATCATTCAAACTTAGTCAAGCCTTCGAAACACCAAAAACAATGCAACAACACCAAAATCACATCAAATTCAATCCTATGAACTTTAAAACTTCCAAATTTCACCAACTACGCCGAAACCAACCAAAACACCTTCGAATGATCTGAAATTTTGCAGACATATCCAAAATGACATTACGAACCTGCCCCAACTTTCGGAATTCCATTCCGACCCCGATAGCCTATTTTCCACTGCCGACCGGAAATCACCAAAACTAATTTTCGCCAATTCATGCTTAATTCTACATCGGACATCAAAACTTCATTCCGAACACACTCCTAAGTCCCAAATCACCTAACGAAGCTATCCGAGCCATAAAATCTGCATTCCGAGGTCGTTCACCAATAATTCAACTCTCAGTTGACTTTCTCAACTATTAGGCTACTTTAAGAGACTAAATGCCTAAATTCTCACCATAACCACTCCGGACCCAAACAAACTAACCCAACACAACAAAAACAGGCTAGCAATATATAACAAATTTAGAAATGGGGGAAACGGGGTAAATCTCATGGAACGACCGGCCGGGTCATTACATCCTCCCCCTCTTAAACTAACGTTTGTCCTTGAACGGGTCTAGAAACATACCCGGAGTCTCGAATAAGTAAGGATATCTTCCCCGCATATCCCACTTTGTCTCCCAGGTGGCATTCTTCACTGGCTGCCCTCTCCACTGAACCTTCACTGGAACTATATCCTTAGACCTCAGCTTCCTGACCTGTCGACCCAAAATAGCCACTGCTCTACCTCATATGACATATCACCCTCGAGTTGAACTGAGCTGAAGTCCAAAACATGGGAAGGGTCACCAACATACTTCCGGAGCATCGAAACATGGAATACTGGATGAATACTCGATAAACTGGGAGGCATAGCAACCCTATAAGCCACCTCCCCAACCCTCTAAAGCACCTCAAATGGCCCAATGAACCTGGGAATCAGCTTCCCCCTCTTCCCGAATCTCATAACACCCTTCACGGGTGACACCTTCAGGAACACCTTATCCCTAACCATGAAAGACACCTCTCGGACCTTCCGGTCCGCATAACTCTTCTGCCTAGACTGCGTCGTGCGAAGCCGCTACTGAATTAACTTCGCCTTACTCAATGCATCCTGAACTAAGTCTGTGCCCAATAGCCTAGCCTCGCCTGCTCAAACCAACCAACCGGAGACCTGCACCTCCTACCATATAAAGCCTCATACAGAGCCATCTGGATACTCGACTGATAGCTGTTATTATATGCAAACTCCGCTAGTGGCAGAAACTGGTCCCATGAACCACTAAAGTCAATCACACAAGAATGCAACATATCCTCCAAAATCTGAATAGTACACTCCGACTGCCCGTCGGTGAGGGTGAAACGTTGTGCTCAACTCGACCTGAGTACCCAACTCTCTCTGCACGGCTCTCCAAAACTGATATGTGAACTGAGTACCTCTGTCGAAAATGATAGAAACTGGAACCCCATGCAATCGGACAATCTCCCTGATATAAATCTCAGCTAACCTCTCCGAAGAATAAGTAGTACCAACAGGGATGAAGTGCGCGGACTTGGTAAGTCGATCCACAATAACCCATATAGCATCCAACTTCCTCGAAGTCCATGGGAGTCCAACTACGAAGTCCATGGTGATCCGCTCCCACTTCTACTCCGAAATATCAAACCTCTGAAGCAATCCACCAGGTCTCTGGTGATCATACTTGATCTGCTGACAGTTGAGACACCACCCACAAACTCCACAATATCCTTTTTCGTCCTCCTCCACCAATAATGCTTCCTCATATCCTGATACATCTTCGCGGCACCCGAATGGATGGAATACCACGAACTACGAGCCTCTGCTAGAATCAAATCTCGAAGCCCATCTACATTAGGCACGCAAATTTGGCCCTGCATTCTCATGACCCCATCATCACCAATAACCACATCCCTGGCATCACCGCGACGGACCCTGTCCTGAAGAACAAGTAAATGTGGATCATCATACCGGCGTGCTCTAATCTGATCGTAAAGAGAAGACCTGGGGGCTACACAAGCCAACACCCGCAGGGGCTCTGATAGATCCAATCTCACCAACTGACCTCGCTAAGGCCTGAACATCAAGGGCTAATAGCCGCTCTGCTACTGGAAGGTAGGCTAGACTCCCCAAACTCTCTGCTCTGTGATTCAAGGCATCAGCCACTACATTGGCCTTCCCCGGATGATATAAGATAGTGAGGTCATAATCCTTGAGGAGCTCTAACCATCTCCTCTGACGCAAATTCAAGTCCTTCTGCCTTAGCAGATACTGCAAACTATGATGATCAGTGAAAATCTCACCCTGCACTCCATACAAATAATGCCGCCAAATCTTCAAGGCATGTGGCAGCTAACTCAAGATCGTGCACTGGATAATTCTTCTCGTGCACCTTCAACTATCTGGACGCGTAGGCAATCACCCTACCGTCCTGCATCAATACCGCTCCCAAACCAACTCTGGAAGCATCACAATAGACTGTGTAAGAACCCGAACCAGCAGGCAAAACTAGTACTAGAGTTGTAGTCAATGCTGACTTGAGCTTCTGAAAGCTCTCCTCACACTCATCAGACCATCTGAATGGAGCACCGTTCTAGGTCAATCTGGTCAAAGGCGAAGCAATAGAAGAGAATCCATCCACAAAGCGATGGTAATATCCCTCCAAACCAAGGAAACTCCTAATCTTTGTAGCTGACGACGGTCTAGGCCAACTCTGCATCGCCTCTATCTTCTTCGAATCAACCTGAATTCCCTCACTAGACAACACGTGCCCCAAGAAAGCTACCGAACCAAGCAAAAACTCACACTTGGAGAATTTCGCATAAAGCTTCTCCTCCCTCAACCTCTGTAACACAACTCTCAAATGTTGAGCATGCTCTTCCTAGCTACGAGAATAAACCAGGATGTCATCAATGAACACAATGACGAAAGAATCAAGGAAAGGCTGAATCACGATGTTCATCAATTGCATGAACGCGGCTGGGGCATTGGTCAGCCCAAATGACATAACCAAGAACTCATAATGACCATATCTGGCCCTGAAAGCAGTCTTCGGAATGTCTGGATCCGGAATCTTCAACTGATGATACCCAGATCTCAAATCAATCTTGGAAAACACTCTGGCTCCCTCAAGCTGGTCAAGCAGATCATCAATGCAGGGCAAGGGATACCAGTTCTTCACCGTAAGCCTGTTCAGCTGCCGATAATCAATACACATACACATGGACCCATCTTTCTTCTTCACGAACAACACTGGTGCACCCCAAGGTGACACACTAGGCCGAATGAACCCCTTATCTAGGAGTTCCTGAAGCTGCTCCTTCAATTCCTTTAGCTCCGCTGGTGCCATACGATAAGGTGGAATAGAAATAGTCTGAGTCCTGACACCAAGTCAATACAAAAATCAAAATCCCTGCCAGGTGGCATGCTTGGCAGGTCTGCAGGAAACACATCCGGAAAGTAACGGACCACATAGAGTAAAATACGTAACTCAATAGTTTCCACGGAGAGGACCAAGTCCAATCCAAAAATCAGTGCGCGCCACATACCCGTCATCCGACATGTGCGCCATTCTAAAATCAGTGAGAAATGTGAAGTCCGGGTTTCATACCCTCAGGACAAGATTTATAGCCACTACTTACCTCCACCGGGCCACAATACTAGTCCGCTATGCTCTTGCCCCTCAAATTGGCTCCCGATTGCTCCGAATCTAACCAAAATCAGTTTAAGATCATCAATATATGCCAAAGGAACACAACCCAATCGAAAACTATCAATTTATACAAAAATCTTGAAATTCGGCCAAACCCGAGCCCCGGGCCCACATCTCACAATCCGTTAAAATTTATATCACAAGAACCCTTATCCTCCCACGAGTCCGTACATACCAAGAACATCAAAATCAGACCACAATTGCCCACTAAAATTGCCAAAAGAAATTTCTAAATCTTTCCTCCCATTTCCAAACTTTTTCTACTTTAATCCTTCAAATTACAAGCCTAATCCGAAAAAAATAGCATAGAAACGACTTTAATAATCCGGGAACTTACCTCCACTGAAGACCCTCGAATTCTCTCTTCAAATTGCCCTCAAATAAGCTCTAACTGCAATCAACAATGGTAGAATGACCAAAATTTCACGGAGGCTTTCTTTTATACTGTTCTGCCCAGCTAATCCGCACCTGCGGACCTTTCATCGCACCTGTGGACCCGCACCTGCGGTCCTAGGTGCGCACCTGCAAAATCCCACTAACGGACCAATTCTCGCACCTGCGATCTCTTCTCCGCACCTGCGGCTTCGCAGGTGCGGCCAACTCTTCGCACCTGCGGACTCCTCCTGCCTAGCCTCCTTTCGCACCTGCGCATGGACCTTCTCACCTGCGGCGTCGCACCTGCGGCGTCGCACCTGCGGCGTCGCACCTGCGGCTACCCATCCGTGGGTGCGGCCACACACCAGAAACTTTACACCAGCAGCCATTTGCTGCAAATTTCCTAAGTTCAAAACTCCGCCAACCATCCAAAATCAATCCCGAGCCCCTAGGGGCCCCAACCAAACATACCAACGCACCCCATAGCATCATTCAAAGTTAGTCGAGCCTTCGAATCACCAAACACAACATGAAAACACCAAAATTAAATCAAATGACCTTATGAACTTTGAAGCTTCTAAATTTCTCCAACGACGCCGAAACCAACCAAAACACCTACGATTGACCTGAAATTTTGCACACATATCCAAAATGACGTTACGGGCCTGTTCCAACTTCTAGAATTCCATTCTGACCCCGATAGCCTATTTTCCATTGCCGACCGAAAATCGCCAAAAACTAACTTTCGCCAACTCTCAGTTGACTTTTTCAACTATTAGGCTACTTTAAGAAACTAATTGCCTCAATTCTCACCATGACCACTCTGAACCCGAACCGACCGACCCAACACTCATAAATGAAGTTGAACCACATAAAATGAAGCAGAAACGGGGGAAACATGGTAAATCTCACGGAACGACCGGCCGGGTCGTTACATCCTCCCCCACTTGAACATACGTTCGTCCTCGAACGGGCCAAGAGTTGTTCTTCAACACCATCAAATAGCTACGTAGCTTACCATGCACATACCCGGGGGTGATCCCACGTCACCCTATCCCATATAGGTCCAATAGCACAACACCATTGAAATTTCGAAATCCAATCCTGACCCATAAACCTTAGAACCAAATTCCCACTTCTGAAATAATGTACAAGATCAAAATTCCATAACTATAAATTGAACAAGTCTGAGCATGTTGAATCAAGCCATATACGCACCCCAGATGAAATCACATAATACACCGCGTGACTCAAACACCCATAGCGATAAATCTTAACCACAATGACTGCTCAGAACAACCCAATACCGGTACATAACCTCTTATCAAGAAATGCCTCGCTCTAACACTTCCATATATTGCCGATGATGAAAGAAACACGTAGAAACTAACAACCATTCGTCCGATCAGTCAAACATGAAGCTCCCCCTTTCCAAACAGGAATTATAGCAGATTTCTAAGCCGACTCCTGATATTTATCCTTCCAACTATGCTGTAGAAAATTCTGAAAATATTCATTCTAGGTCCAATGAGCTCTTCTCATCCATCACGACCACCCTGATAACATGACACATCGATACAATTCGAAGCCAAAAGTTGTGCAACTTCTGCACTTAACAACAACATCCCAATGTAATCAAATTATATAAAAGATCCACACGAGAGGACTATCCTGCCATTAACCATTACCATCACCACATCTCAACATATTAGAACAATCAATTCACATATGCTCAAGCAAGAAGCTCAACCAAATGCTCGGACACCAACAAGGTGACTCTACAAAGATTAAAGTTAGCCATACATACCTCGAGTTGAAATTTTTCTATAATTTCTATCAAAAATCACCGGACCTTCTAACGCCTTCAATCTAATTTACAATGTGACACATTCAAACTTAGTGTTAGGAACCTTGAACTTATTTGGGCAGTTTATCAACTACTATGTGGTCCTTTAGATTAACTAACCCCTTTTTAGTGAATGATTTCCCTAGCTTACTTCCCGTTACTAGATTATGGTAGATTATTCACATGCATGCAAGGTCTTAACTCTCATCTTCAAGAACCAACCTATGTGTGTTCTATTTTAACTAAAATCTGAAAATTTGGGGAAATGGGGTGAAGACTTACCTCTTATGGTGAAGAAGATGAAGACTACTCGATTAGTTACAGGCCTGAGTAGAGATAGAGGATCAACTTGGGGAAGATGGGGATTTCTCTCCCTATAACCCACTCTCACTTCTCTCTATTTTAGTCAGATAGTTGTTAAAAATGAAGGGGAGGGGTGTTTTATAAAACTAGGGGTCGGGTTTTAGAATTAGAAATTAGAAGCCCCGAAGTAGGAAATGCGGTCAGGAATGCCCACATTCCTGTCGCATAAATGGACCTCAAATGGGCCAAAACGGGAACCGGACTGCCCAGGTATGCGACTACTATGCTGTCCGCATACCTGTTATGGGACCGCATAGTGCGTCGCATAACCTCCTCCGCAAAATAGAGGTGCAAGGATGCGACAGCTATGCGGTCTACATTCCCAAAATGCGACCGCATCTTGGGCCGCATAGTTGTCCTCAAATTGGACAGCAGGCTGCCCAGGTAGTGGTCGCATACCTGATCTGTGATCGCATAGTAGATCGCAGATCTACACAATTCTGGAAAAATTTATCTTTTAAGTCCCGGGGTACTTTTTACTCCACAAGGGTCCGTTTTATGAATTTCTACAGTTATAACCACATGGGGACCCATTCGGGCATTGTTTTTAGACTTGAAATTTTACGGGTTTTTACATAAATGTAGTATTAGATGAAATATAAAGACATAAAAATAAATAAAAACACGGAAGAAGTTAATTTCGCGCAATGTGAAAGAATTGTAATAAAGCAAGAAAGGGGTAGGGGTAGGGAGAGACATGATGTAGTAAATTAATAACGATTTTGAGCAAGTGAACATGACTGGAAAATAAAGAAAAACGCATATTGTAAGCAAAGATTTGCATATTAATACAAATTCAAATAGGGGAAAGGGTGCGCATGTTGCCATAAAAGGGGAAAATGGAAGCGGTATGTTCATGTAATGATAAAGAAAAAGGAAACACGTTCATCAAAGAAGACTAATTCACATAGACCAAGTTTGTTATGGTAAGAGCCTAAAATTTCCCCAGCAGAGTCGCCATGCTGTCGCGCCCCTTTTTCTCGCGAAATCGAGTTTTGACACGTGATAACTCTTTTAAAGGAAGGGTATTAAAAGAGAGAGAGTCGCCACCTAGTGGGTTTGAGGTGCGTTAGGGCACCTATTTGCAAATAAATCTGGTTTAACCAGTTTGCGTCACCAAAGATCGGGTAAGGGATGAAATCTTGAGGAGAAGGTGTTAGGCATTCCTCGAGGTCCACAACTGTGGGTCCCGACCGAACTTGAATTATATGAATTAGTCCAAAATAAAGGGAAAGACAAGAAGTCGGGGAAATTATTATCAGAATCTACCAATAAACAAAATAATTGATTTTAAGACAAGATTGGGGGGAGGGGGTCCTATGTTTTTTATTCTAAAGGATTACCCCGTGCAACATAAATAATACTTTGTAACTCCCTCGAGATGGGGGTGTTACTCGTGTTATTCAGCGGGCACAGACTATCATCTCCTACTACCCGATTACTATCTTTAAGTTGTTACCTAAGGCTCACTAATTGATTCTAAGTCGTACCTTATGCGTGCACTACCCGTCCCATACCTATGGTCCAGGAGGCGTTAAGGCAGTTAAGGGATTAAGTTAGCCTCCACACTTAGACAACAAATGCACGCAAACAAATCAAACGTTTGACAGTTTCAGAATTGAGATGAGTTAAAGCCATTAAGCCCTATAGACATGATTTCTATGGGATCTGGGAATTCAATCGTGCAGACAGTTTTGCATACAAAGTATAATTTCTAAGTGACTACATAGTTGCCTACTGATTATAAGTTATAAACGGTTAAAACCTATAGGCATGATATCTGGGTGATTTACGCAGTAGTTAGCAGTGATAACCACGGAAGATATTCGGAATTACTTAGTTTGCTCCTATAGGTATGTTTTCTAATAGTGGCGATGAAACATTGATTGAAGCTCAATTTTAACACTTAAAAGAAACGAGTAGGATTATCCCTATAGGCATGATTTCTACAATTAATGATTGGTACTGGTTTTAGCTCCTATAGGCATGTCTACTAAGTGAGAAACTACGATGACAACATATCAACCAATTGAAATCCTATAGCCATGATTTCTAAAAATGCAGATTTGTAGGGCATAAATTAACATGACCCTATGGTCATAATGTCTAATGGATATGCTGTAATGGTCATTTTATTTCTTATAGGCATGATATCTAGCATGTAGAAGCAGAATAGGTTAAACGAATTAAACACCAATAGGCAGGTTATCAAACACACACAGTAGAACATACTCGAGCAAAGTAAACACCTATAGGCAGGATTTCTACCCATTTCATGCAAATATTAAAATAAACTCATTTTCCCAATTTTTACTAACACCCCAATTATTATTACAACATTATTACAGACCCAATGAATGGAATAAGTTATGGTGTAAAAAAAAGCTATAGTGAGCCTAAAGCTGGCCCAAAGTATACCCAGCCTGGCCAGGCCTTCATTCTCATGTCCATACAGTTTCATAACAGCCAGAAAAAATCTCCATTTACACAGAACAGACCACATCCAGTAGCCATAGTTTGAACAAAAGTCCTAAAAGTATAGCCATTTACACAAACCAACTGGTTTATAGGTGAAAAGAGGGGCATATTTTGTGCAATTAGGAAAAAAGTGGCAAAGAACCTTGGACCCTAGTGTGTTAGAGTTCCCAGGGGCTTCAAGAACCCAGGGCAGTGCTCACACTAGGGAGGTTGACAGAGCAGGCTTAGGGGGAAGGGCTTTGGCTTTCAGCCAGCCCCAGAATTAAACAAGAAACAACCAATGAAAAATAGTACTAGGGTAATAGGGTTGGAAAGCATTTGCAAACTTGTAAGATAATCACATAATGAACTCCAAAAGAAAATTAACACACTGGGCAGGATGACATATGATAAGGAACAAGGAGCCTGGGATTGCAGGTTAACATGCAATGGTATTAGACTATTGAAAATAAGTAATGCAACTGAATTAGGACTTAAGGGATCATGTTATACCAAACACAAGAGTTAAACATTATAATATAAACAGGATCAGGTAACATAGAGAATGTCATTCAAGGCAGACTGGTTTCAAGGGATCACAAGTTGTTAGAGGTACAGATTGGACATGGCAAGAATGCATAGGGTGACAACCATAGTCATAGGAGCATACATTCAGAGTAAAGGTCTTCAAAAAGATGGGGCAAGTTAATAACATCAATTGGCCATTAGAAATTCAGAATTAGGCAGAGAAAACATGGACTAAACCATATAGTCAAGACAGATCATTCAAGTTATCACAAAATAAACTAAACATGCTTCATTTTGTCTAAATTAATTAGGCTAGGTGCAAAACATTATTAAGCTAACAATCATAGGAAGAATTAGGCAGAAAAGGGTTCCTGAATGTGTCAAATTCCAAGGGTTTCAAGAACCCAGGCAGTGCTCACACCCAAGAGAGGTCAGAAAAAGTAGAGGTTCGATGGCCAAGAGAATAGTGATTCCAATGTTTTTTTTAAAGGGGGAAAGGGCATGGTTTATATAGTGGTAGAATAAGCGCATAAATAAGAAAATACAAACAATCAAACCATAAAAGGAAAGAAACACATAAAAAAATTAAACAATCAGATTAGAAGGATAAGTCGGTAAACCTTAATTTTAGGAAAAATAAATATTAATAGAATATTCACAAACACAGTAGCACAAGATGAACGGAAACAAAAATAACACTAAAAGTCAGAGAATTGAACTAACTTTTGTCCGATTTAAGGACATCAGAAAACCCTAGTTTTAGGGTAAGACAAATATTGACAAAAAAATATAATAAAAATGGGTCACGATAGAATATAGGACGAATATGGACATAATAATACTTAAAATCAGAGAATCGAACCCCTTTTGGTTCGATTAAAAGAGATCTGAAAACTCTAATTTACGGTAAGTAAGAATCCACAAAAGATACACAAACATTCGTACTTACAATAGAGCAAATGATGAATATAGATAGAATATCGGGTAGCCACAGAATCCCATAGAGAGGCCGTATATGGCATAGGTTAGCCACAGAATCCCATATCATGTGGGATTAGGAGAGATTTTAGGGGGGCGGCGGCTAGGGTTCTTAGGAAGGGATTGGAGGTGAGGATATGAGGGCGGCAGATGGTGAGAAATGAGGTTAGGTTTAGGCGGTTTTAGGGTAATTAAGAGGGGTGGTGTAATGTGGGTCGTTGATGATCAACGACCACGATTAGAAAGGAATTGGGTCGGGTTAGGCTTGGACGGGTCGCGATCGGGTTGTGGGGTTGGGTTAATTGATTTGGGCTGTGTATTAGATTTTGGGCCAGTGTTTGGTCCGAAAAATAGGTAGGATTTTAGGCTAGTTTTTAAATACCCAACATTTAAATAAAAATAATTTATAAAAGTAATCAATAGATAACAAAAATATTATGTGTACTAAAATGATAAAAATAATTACTCAATATTATAAAAATATAAAAAATCATTTTTCGCATAATTAATGTAATTATATATTAATATGGGCTATTATTGCAAAAATATGCAATTAACCCTAAAATACAAATGTAATTATAAAAAATACACTGAAAAGTATTTAAAACATCATGTTGGTGTAAATGATAAGTTTAGATGATTAAATGATCATAAAAAATAATTTGAAGGATAATTACTGGATATTTATATGATAAAAATATATAAATAAATCAATTTAAAGCCTTCAAAAATTATGAAAAATACTTGTATATGCTTATAAACTAAATGATGATGCATATGGGTATCAATAAGTACAACAAAAGACTAGCTGAGGAAATATGGAAGAAGGCTTCAATCTAAGCACAGTGACCTAAAAAGGAAATGGTCGTGTAAAAACACTCTCACTACAAGATTGTATGCACTCTATAAGAAAGTGGCACCTACCGAGGCTAGTGAACAGGAAGTAAAGTCAAAAGTAATATTCGAGATCATATGAGTTGCACGAAAATCCGTCATGCGTGGGAACTAAGATACGCTAAGTATGCACGCAACAAGGGGGCAGAAAGACCAGGAAGAGTAATAACTTACGTTTAAAGAAAATTGAGAAGGAACGAAAGGAATTATTCGATCAATGATCCAGAGTTATTTACGTTATGAACGTACTTAAGATTTTGGAGTATGATCCAATTATAAGTTAAAATAAAGAATTCAGTCCAGGTTATAGACAAAGGATTGAATTGTTAAGAGATTGTATCGTGGATACTCCATTCATCCATGAAGGGCTAAACTAATAACTAATACTAGGAGCCGCAGATTGGACCCAGAAAATGGTAGACCTCGTGATTGAGAACATTGCAGAATCACTCTTAATATCAGAAGTACAACAGAGATAGTACAGTAGCCATATTCTATAACGGCTCTACAATAAAGTCAGTTAGAAAAGTACCAGCCTCATAAGAAGTCAATATGAAGCTCTTACCGTATTTGTATGCACCATAGGTGCAAGCATTATTATAGAACTTCAAGTTGTGGATGTGAATCATACCTATGTGGAAGGGAGGTCATGAAAGAGATAGAAGAATATGAGGTGATATTTTAAGGTAAGTAAAGTAAAGGTGAACAACATACGAGATACTCAGGTGAAGAAGGTTGAGAATAATCTATACTTCAGATAGAGGGCTAGAAGCACTGGGATTCAGTTCAGGAATGATAGCGGCATCGTAAGTGGATTATCTTCCAATCGATGATTTCTAGGTATCGAGAGGTCCAGTTAAGAGAGTAAAGAAGAGCTAGAGATAATGCGATGTCTCGTTTGATATTCTAAAATCACACAAGGTAATTTGTGGTGCAAGCAAGTTGAAGGAAGGTTGCGAGTAGTATAAATAGATATGTATAGGTCACAAGTTGAAGTATGGTAAAGCGACAAGGTTTTAGGAAGCCACGAGTAAGGATAAGAAAAGGCAAGTGAGAAGGTGATGAGAATGGATATAAGTCATTGGGATTAAGCCCATGAAAAATAAGTGAGCTGATGGTTTCTCTAAGTTATAGAAAACTCAGTATAACCTAAATTAACTCAAAGGGATCTAAGACTAATAGCATTTAGAAGAGATGGAATGCTGCCCTAGTAGTAGAATGAGGGTGTAATTGTGATAGATAAAGAATGACGTTTGGACCTTCGATTGAGTAATGATTTCATGAATTGTACATGATTAAAATACCCACGTAAGGTGAATCACATTGGGATGCTATGAAATACGATTATGAAAGTATAGTACCGCCCCCAGGTGGATTAGTCTAATCACTTCAGATATCCCCCGATGAGACGTAAGCCCTAGTGACAATGTATTACGTAAGAGGTTTCAAGTTATCAGTAGTAGATTGCAGATCAACATTGAGGTGAATCAACAATGGATGGATAAAATTTATAAAGTATGAGATGAGATTAGGCCGTCACTCTTAAGATGAACATTAATAAGGAAGCATTAAATGACTTAGATTTATACATATAGAATAAACAACAAAAGTAACTTAGAGTTTGGTAGTATGACCTATCTAGATGCAGTAAAGTCACACGGATAAATAACTGGGTCTATCAAACAAGATATAGCAATATTCGTAAGTTCGACAAAGTACCGAAGAACTTCAGTACACCTAAAGATACCTAGAGGGACATCTTGTAAAGTTCTGTATATATTCCCAAAGTGAGGCCTAGAGATTGGCTAAAATCTGAAGGGAAGAATCAAACAGGCATACATAATAGGAAGAAGTCGTACAGACTGCATGACAGAAGGTAGCAACTGTTATGAGATTGGAGGAATTCCGACCACAAGTCGTGGTGTGAGAAAGAGACCTAAAGGGGGGAAATGCCCTGGCCTTTGAATTTATTAACAAACACTTGTCGAGATAGAAAGAAGAGTATTAAAGTATTCGGAAGACATAGGTTACGAAAATGATAAGTGAATCAATCAACATTCGAGGACGAATGTTCCAAAGGGGGGAATGATGTTATATCCCGCATTTTCGTACGTTAAAGTTTCGTCGTAAGTTAATCGACGTAAATTTGTGAATGAGATTAATTTGGGATTATTAAGTATTAAGCTATTTCAAACAAGTGATAAGTAAATTAGTGAAGGTGAGAGGGTAAGTGAATCAAAGAAAGTAAGTTTCATCGAAGTTTGTCATGTTGGGATAAAATACGGTCCGAGCTATAATACCCGGTATTTATGGACTAGTATCACACAAGGTACCACATGACCATGATAGTAATGTGTATAAGGTGTGATAAAAGTGAGTAGTATTTTAAGTAATTTGATAATTCTTAATTATTTAGATAATTGGGTAATTAGTGACTTTAGTGGGAGATTTACTAATTAATTAGTTTATTTTGATAAGTTTAATCATTCACTTTAATGTGGCAGCCCAAGATTACTCTTAGTCATTAAAATATGTGGCATGTAGGGGGGCCTTAAGGCCAAAGATTAGTCATCCTAAAGTGGGTCCACTCTCTTTGATAAAGACACCAAGTCATTAAAGGGAAATGATATGTTTAGAATGCAATGGATTACAAAAAGCTCTTATGAAGTGAGATGCTCTTAGAGCCAACATATGTATCTTCCCATATCAGTAAGAAAGTGAGGTGCTTATGTTTGCTAAGCTATTGGATGAAAGCCACAAAATTCATACGAGACTACGTAATGTAATAGCAACGGAATTTGCAATTCTAAGGGAGCCCGGTACAATCTTTCTCAAGGATATCATACGGATTTTTTTCTACTTAGATCCGCCGTTACGTATTGTCACAATTGACGTATGTTAGAGGGATTTTCAAGAGAATCGTCTTAGGTATGTTAAGGCTATCCCTTCTTTTCTTTTGGCATGATCTATACGACACAAACGAAACGAGCAAATGCACAACTTCCATAAATGACTCAATTCATAGAGGTATTAGAAGTGCCTATGTTCTTGAATTCACATGTGTCATATTATTCTATCATATGTTCACGAGTGTCAGAAAATACGTAAGTTGATAAATTTTATTTCATGATATTAATCAAAGGCATAATGGTCGTATGACACTCCGAAAGATTTTATTGACGTACTTCTCATGCATTGCTTTCATTTACATTGACCCATGACCAGATGGCGTTATATATATATATACATATATATATATATATATATATATACATATATATATATATATAT
>ML405871.1:0-26823 GCA_005239525.1 Nicotiana knightiana
TCTTGATTCATATGAGAGTCTCTCTATTACCATGATTTAACATGTTAAAATTCAAAGGATATTTTATATAAGTTGTTACAAAGATTATTTGCTAGCTTCAGCTGACCATTTGGTTATTAGAGTTGGACCACATAAGTTGAACATCATATGCAAGTTAATAAATATTTTAGCTGGCCTATTTTTTTTTAATAAATTCCAGCAGCCCAAAAGCTCTAGAATTCATAAGATGACCCATTTCTCTTTTAACAAGAATTTANATGGCAATTAGTAGGAGCGCTTTGACTTCACGGAATCGCTTGCGCAGCGTGATGCTTAACATTCAATAAATTAGTTAAATAATCTCATATCATACCTATTAGTTTAGTTAATCCTTTGCTAAAATTGCGGATTCGTTTGCGTAGCGCGATAATTGACTTTAAATAATTTTCAAAAAAAAATAATTTTCTCAAATGTAGTAATTTCTCAAAAGTACTACAAATAATTGATATTTCGGATTCGTTTGCGAGGCGCAATTATGATAAGTTAATTAATTTCGTTATTCGATCATGCATTCGCTTGCGTAGCGTGTTATGACAACGTAATATTATCCAAATCATTTTGTTTAATAATTCTAATAATCAAGAGATAAAAGTGGGCAAGTAAAACATAGAAACTAATAAAGCACAGTTTATTCAAAATTAATTCAAGCCGAGTTTAAGTCAATAAAGCGACCGTGCTAGAACCACGGGACTAGGGGAATGCCTTACACCTTCTCCCCGGTCAACAGAATTCCTTACCCGAACTTTATTTTTGTGGACCAATAAAAATAGAGTAAAAGCTTCTTTTGACTAGAGATTCAAATAAATGGTGACTTGGAACACCGAAAAATCAATTCCAAATGGCGACTCTATAAATAAAATAATCCCTACTCAAATTTGTCACTTTAATTGGAAAAACTCTTTAACCCACAATCCATAACAACATACATCTTTTTGGGGGTAAAAAAGGAGGTGTGACACCCGTGTGTTTGCAAAGAGAAATGGTGGTCTTATTTGGTCTAGGAAGTTATATAGGCATTTCTTTGTTGAACCACATATATGCATATTCCACCCACCTAATTGCTATATACCATAGTTAACCCCTTTGAGCCTGTAATCCTGTTTCTTTGGCAACCACATTACAAGCCTTACCCAAATTTTGAATTATTCATCTATTTGAACCTTGTCACCTACTCATGAGCACTTGAATTGTGATGATTTATGTAAAAGTTAAAGTGTGGGGTGGTTGGTTTGGATTTTGAGTGGAACTGATGAAATAAGGAAAAAGGAGCACTGTGCTGGAAAAAAAAATCATAGTAAAAACCACCTAAATTGAAAAAAAAGAGAGAGTTGTATTGTGTTAAGAATAATCCTTGATGTTGGTGGCTTTTGACATAATTGTGCTTAAAGAAGTATGGGGTAATACATATTGATGTGAAGGTGGAGTTGTGGTTTGACATAAGTATGGGCTTGAATGTTAAAATATATGTATTAAAGTGCTTAGGGAGGTGTAGTCACTATAATATCTAAATGTATCCTACCCGACCTGCAACCTATATTACATCAAAATAAAGTCCTAACTGATCCTAGACTAAACGAGCTCGATTAGTAGAGTAGTACACTACGGGCAAGCTATGGTGCGTTCTCTGTGGCACAAGGAATGTTCTTTCTGAGTGTGAGCAAATTTATTTCTTTTGAAGTCATCAGTCTGCGTGAATTGAATTGATTATGAAATAAGTCTCTTTTGTGGTGAGTAGGCACTTGATTCATGAAAGGGAGGTAAGTATGGACCTCTGACTTAGAGTAAGTAGCCGGTTAAGGACATTGCGTGGCCAGGAAGAGTTCACTCTTGAGGTGTGGATGTGTAGGGAAGTTGCTTAGTAAAGTTAGGCCTGTAGAGTGTGGTTTTATTGCTCGAGGACGAGCAATGGTTTAAGTGTGGGCTGTTGATAGTAGCCTATAATTACGTATTTTAGACGCTTTTTACACTCTAATTTAACCGCACTTTATTGATGTTGGAATGTTAAAAGATAACAAAATTCTCTAATTGAGAAATTTATGTTTTGCGGGAGCCACTCCAAGCTAGGAGGAAGATAAAGGGTGTTTTGAAGTCATTATGAACATACAAGGCCAATCAACGGATAACCGGGTGAAAAATAGCGAGAAAAGCAAGCAAAAATGCAAAAGGCAGGTCCGCGACTGCGGACCTGGACGCGAAGAGAGGTAGTGAAGAGTTGAAAATCCGCGGTTGAATCCACGGCCGCGGACGGGCTTCCAGGCGCGATAGAATGCAGGGGCTTTTATGTAATTTCCTGGGCAACTAACCTAAACCAATAAGAGCCTAAAGTCGCCCAGAAGTCAGGGGAATCTTGTTTTAGACAATTTTGGAGGCAAGAACAAGGGATAGAAGAAAAATCAATTCTTCAGAGTCTTTATCTTCTTCTTCTTACTTCTATTTGTGGATTATGAATCATATTCGTGCTATGTTTTGCATTAGTATGAGTAGCTAAACTTCTAATCTAGGGTTTTGATGGAACCTATCAAATGATGAATTTCTCGTTATGTTAATATAGATTTGCCATAGTTCTCTCTATTCGTTCAACTATATGCTTGTTGCTGTTGATTGAAGGGTCCTCAATTAGCTGTTCTATTTAGTGTGCATTACTCGGGAGAGAGTGCATGTTTAGGTCGTTGTTGAACAACATCACTCCTGATATATACGAGGGATCAATACGAAGGGTTTAAAGGTGGGATTAGGGATAACGAAACCTTGGGTGCGATCTAAGTGAGCTGTAACTAAAGTTAGCTAGCGTATTTCGGGAGAATATATCTAGTATATTATTGTAATTACTTGGGAGAGAGTTACGACAGTCAGGGTGCTCATGATCGATAGAGAAGATTTAGGCAAATTTATAACAAACATAGCGGAAAGGACTCCGCCAATAGGGGAAATCATAACCTTAGATCATTCCAATTATTGTCTACTACACGTTCATAGTTAGTTCTTAGTTACTGCATTCTCATTAAGTAATAGTTAGTTAGTAAACATCTCATTTGTTACTCAAATATCTTGGAAAGTTGATTACGTGAAATTGTGTGAGTTTGATAGTTGTGATTGATAGGTTAATTCTCTGTGGGATTCGACTCCGGACTTGATTACCGAAATATATTTGCGGGGACCGCTTTATCCTTTTTATAAGGCATAGTTGGGCATAATCCACCACCACCACCCAAATTGGAACTTGTAAAAAAGAAAGACAAATTATAAAATTCCTCCAGCTAATTAAGTACTCAAAGTGCTACAACAATCCATTAGTTAGACGTCCAAAACATCGAGCTTGTTAAAATTAAACAAGATGACCAAGTAATTAAGCGAAAGTGGTAAATCCAACAATGGATTAATTTGCAGGTTCGACAAAACTCAGTACTTGAGGGGCTGAACCATATATATACGTGCCAAAACAAAAGAAACAGTCATAAACATTTCAGAACCTATTCTCTCCGACTCAGAATCCACAACGTCTAAATTCTTCTCCCGCCACTAAGTAAGGGCTGCCAAAGCTTAGTGCTTGAGGGGTTGAACCATCATATTGTTCCATTTGAATTGCAGGCAAATTAGGGGCAGACTCTTGCTGCATTTGGATGCATAATATCTCTGTTTGGGCCATAGCCAGTTGCATTTCTAATTGTGAGACTTGATTTTGTAAGTAAGAGATTGCACCAACACAACCATAAACAGGATCTCTCATTCTTGCATTTGCTTCATACACTAAACTGTTTACTGCATCTGCTCTCTGCTGTATTGGAAGTTCCTGAATATAAACAAACAAAACATTGAAGAATTAACTTAAGCAGCTGTCCACCCAACTATTTAAACTAAAAACAACCGGCAGATGTATCGTTTATGCATGTACAATTATGTCCTTTCAAGTTCCAACAAAATATTAGTTCATGACTTTATTAATAGGTTAGGTTAAAGCAATTACAGATATTGTTAATTGCTATAACTATACGCATTATTTGGTAACATGAAAAAATGATAACTACTCCTAATTTGTTATGAGTAATTAGGTAAAGTACATCGATTATCTTATGTGTAAAAGTAAATCTCCCATGTATAAAAAAAAAGATGGATTATAAAATTAATAACAAGTTTGTAAAGATCAATAAAACCATTTGACCTAGTTAAAGAGGAAATGGGGCTTTTAGTTTATAGTTTAAATTATATTCATTTGCACTGCAAAAAATATTTATGTAATCATCATGTCAGTTATGCGGATCCAACCTATAATTTTATCACCAATTCCATCTGAAGTCTATAAATTTGCGCGTAAATTTCAATAACACTGCAACAAATTAGTAGGTCCGAATCCGCAATTTTAATAGTTTCTATGCTAAGAATCCCACGATGTGGAATAATACTGGGTACGTTGTTGTTTGTTTGTTGTATGCTAAGAATCCTAAATATTGAACCAAAGAATTTATATGCTAGATCTCCCTCTGCTTTTAAAGCAATCATAGATAATCTCTACGATAATTATTAACTAGTAATACTCTGATAAAAATGATAAAGCTATTGATATCTTACAAAATATTTAGAAACAAAAATATGAATCATATTAATATTTAAAAGAAAAAATTGAAACCTGTATCATCTTGCTAATATTGCTAGCACCAAAAACCTTGTGAACAATGGCAAACTTGTGAGGGTCATCTGGAGGGAAGTACGGAGCAAATATGCAGTCTTTGGCACAACGACGCCTTAATAATTTGCAGGAAGCACAAGGAGAAGTTCCTCCTCCCATTTTAATTTGTGCCAAAAAAGACAATTACTCTTCAACAAAGAGAAACTTCTCTTTTAATGAGAAGGAAGAGAGAGAGAGGAGATAAAGTAATTATATAATTATGGCTAGCTAGAACAAAGTGTGTAGTTTGGAATAGAATGATCTAGGAACACCTATTTATAATGTTTTTGCAAAGTGTGTACAATTGATAATGTACTTTTTTTACGGTAGGTAACACCTTGTTTGGATGGTTCCCAATTATATTGCATCATATTGTTATTTTACATACAATATTTATTTTGATTGTTATTTTAATAATTTTATTATATCGTATTGTTAAATCTGTCGTTATATACATCGTTACCTTGCTTTTTTCTCTCATCTTGCCCTTACTTATTATTAAATAATCATATTTTATCATTTATCCTATATTTTTTATATAATAATTCTACTATATATCCTAGTTTTTCTTACTAATGTTGCAAGTTTATTCTTCATGTTATCGGTGCGTGATATCATCGAACGATGGAAAATGATACAATCTATCCAAATATTACATTCGTCAAACAATACAAGACAATACAATACAATATATTATGAAAAAATATGTACTAACCATCCAAACTAGCTGTAAATGTTTATGGTAACAATTTTCATACCAGAAAACACATTTATCTATTTTTTGCCTTTTAATTTTTGCACTATCAGAATACACTTACCTGATTTAACAAGTAGCTTCTTTTATTTTCAAGATTACAAAGCTCTTTTTTTATGGAGGGTTACATCATATATAAGTTAAACTTGATGATTTATGACTTCAACTGATATATAGGCACGATTATGTAACATAATTACTATCAAGTCAACTAAAAAATTGCAGATAACAATTCATAATATAAAAAAAAACTGGTAATATGAAAAATAGAAGTTAAACATGCTAAATTTACATTACCAATGTAAATTTTTTTGCACTAATAGTATCTACTATAATTTAATCCAATATTTAAAGGCCAGAAGAAGATCTATTCAAAGATTATAAATAAGACAAAAGGGCAATAAATGTATGGGAGAACAACTAGGGTTAGGGTTGAGCAAAATGGTGACTAACACGATGCAAAAACCCTAGTCCCAAGTGAGAGAAAGATAGACTCGACGTGAATGTTTGTTGGCGGACATTCACATGGAATTAAACATAGACACTTGGTTAATGACTACTATGTTTTTCTCATCATTAATTTGATCAACGGTCATAACACTTGGATGAAAAATCTAAGCAACAACAAATTTTTTTTACTACCATTCAATAAACATAGTGAACGAGAGCATTTGACGCACCAATAAAAGTTATTGTCGTATGATTGGAGTCACAAATCCAAATTTCGCGCGTTAGAAGAGTTTAATGTACTGAGATGTTCTTTTTTTTTTTGTGCCCTTGATATATATATATATATATATACTTGATCTCTTTAATGGACCAAACACGTAAAAATTCTTTTTGATAAATGATGGTGAAAAAATTTGAGCGTGAACCTTAATTGCCAGTTCTTATTTTATAAACAATGTATAAATCCATTTGAGCGTGAACCTTGTCTCAAAGTTTAAGTCATTACAAATATGGATCATCAACATTTTAATATTTGGTGTATAGTACGCGTCAGTAACTTTTTATATTTGGTAGTCGAAAAAGTGTATAAAATTTATATATATAAAATATAGTTTTTCCTTAATATATAACGTTAAGCTAGCATGAAAATTAAAAGATTCCTGCAGCATATGGATTCAAGAGAAAAATTTAAACATTAACCTTCACCTTATTGCAAATGTATATATATATATATATATATATATATATATATATATATATATATATATATGTATCACGAGGTTTCTGAAATGATACTCCTAAATTTAAAAGATTTGAAGAACCCAATAAGTTTGATTCTCACTCTTGTGCATTAAATGATTTCCACATGATTCCAAACTTCTAATCTTCTATTAATTCCGAGGAAAGAAGCTCTCTTTTCCTTGTAGACTCTTACTATATTATATATGCAATTTTTGTGTTCGCTGTTCCCTCTTAGTTAGATACTCCATCCATTCACTTATATTATTTTTTAAAAAGCGTAAAAAATCAAAACGTGCTAAGTAAAAATGAATAAAGGGAGTAGTAAATAAGAATAGGGTCCCTTTCTAACCTGTTTAAAAAGGATATTGCTGTATATATTACTTTGTGCTCGAATTCGATATACATGCAGTTGATTTGCTTTTTAACGTACTGTATTTTCACAAGAATTCAATTCATATACATTAAAACTTTTTTTATATTATTAGGGAAGATCTATTGAAGAAGCTATGGATCTAGTCAAACCTACTAACTTTGACTTAAACTCTATATATATGTATGTTAAAAGTTATTTAAAAAAAGGTGTTAAAAGTCCAACTAAATAAGTAGAAATAGTTGAATTTTGAACTCATAAATTAGATGGGATGGGTAAAATTTAAAAATCAATGCTATAAAGTTCATATATTTTCGAATTCGTCTCCAAATTCTTATTAGTATATTCTAACCAGTTATAAATAATTAACTGTCGCTATATTCCATCTTAATCTGTTTATGTAAAAAAAAACTATATGTATGTCAGATGTTTGACCTAATTTTTCTTAACATTGTGGAATTTTTTTGTTGTTGAGGGAAGGGCAAAACATTTACTATAACTGGATTTATTTTTTCTAAAATGAAAAATATACAAATTTGCTTTTATTTGGTTAATGTTTAATTTGGAGGAAAAAAATTTGGACTTCTATAAAAGGATTCTTCCTTCGCACTTCACCAGTCACCACATACACAATATAGTCTTTAAGAGATATGGAGAGAGTGCAATATAGTCTTTAACAGTGAATTTCGTGAGGTTATTCTTACGATATTTTCTTACTCTCCCTTTGTATTAGTGAATTGCTCATATATATAGGTGAATTGACTAAACTGTATTAAATTATTATATTTGTTTTTTGTAAATTTCTCTTTATTATCTTATTTAACCGTCTAAAGTTTGTTTTAGTAATTATCACATGACATCTGATTATTTCGATCCCAGCGTGACATTTTATACACCTTAATTAATCGTGACTAAGTTTCCACCAAAAGTTTTAAACAATGAAGTTACATTTTACCTCATAAAACGGGTGCTTTTCTGTTTCAGTTTCCAGTTAACAATTTTTTCAAACCCTACACTCGTTGGAAGAAGAGACGATGGTAATCGACAGGATCAGAACTTTGAAAACATTGTTTATTCCATAATTAATGTGTTTTTATTTAATAACTGATGATTAAATTAAAATTAAAGTATGCGTAAAAAACAGACATCTTCAGCGTCATAGAGAAAATAAAAAAAAACATGCAAAACTCCAATGCAAACATTAAATGAGCCTTGTGATATGGAAGATTCGATTATTGGGAAATTGGATGTTTTGTCTTGTTTTACTCTTTCTTTTTGGATTTTAATTAAATTCCAATAAGGTGGAGATCGATTCAAAGCATTCTAATCTTTGACAACATAGCTTCTATTCTTGGAGTTTTATATTGGAAGATTTGATTATTGGGAAAATGGATGTTTTGTCTTTCTTTGATTTAAATTCCAAAGTGGTAGAGATTCAAAGCAATCTAATCTTTGACAAGAAAGTTTCTATTCTTGGAGTTTGAAGAGGCTTCGTGTTTTTTTTCTTTCTTGGGTTCCCAAGGCTTCGTGTTTTTCTCGACTACATTTCTATGCTCACTTTTAATTGTCCACTCTTTACATTTTATTTAAGAAAAAATAAATGAAGTATGTATTTTAAAAAAATAAAAAATAATAGAATTTTCAAAAATTGTGAAAAATAATTTGGGAAATGAGTAGTTAATGATAAGGGTAAAACATGCTAAAAAGATTATCTTTCTCTTGATTTAATATAGTAGGCAAGTATAAATGAAAATATATTTTTAGTATAGTGGACAAGTAAAAGCGTCCGCACGGAATAGTAATTTTTCAATTTATTGAATATTTATTGACATGATAATACATAATCAGTTCCAATTTAATTCAATGGTTTCGGTTATTTTTAAATTACTAATTTCAGTGATTATATATATGGATAATTATCCTTAATACCTTTGAGGTGTTATAACTATACTGGGTTTCTAAATAACCCAAAAAATAAAAAGAGTAATATGATAGAAACAATCAAATTGTTGCATTGAATTGAACATGTAGAAGTAATACTATACTGAATTTGCTAAAGAATGACTACTGTGGGGGTGTGCTGCATGGGATGGTTGAGATGCTTTCATAGAGCATGAGCGGATCAAGCATTCTGACATCGAGTTCAACTGAACTCATAACTTTTGATATGGAACATAAATTTTTTTATAAAAATTCACTAAAATTACAATAAATTATTAATGTGGACCATAATTCTAAAAATATAATAAATTCAATAATAGACAAGATTAAACTCATAAAATTTAAATTCTTGATCTGCATCTCCAACGGAGGTCTAGGTGGTTTTAATAGATGACCTTTTGATAGAGCGTTTTCTTTCTTTTACTGAATCCGTCCAAAATGGATTTAAAGTAATTGTGTCAGTAAATTTCGAAACTGATACTACTTAAATACAAAAAAGAAAAAAACATTTAATTTGCTGAAGAATAAGAACTGGCGAAAGGCTCAATTGCATAGTCACGTGATTGCATGGGTAGGCGCCGAAGCTAGTTTGTTGCTGCAAATGTACTCTTCTTTTGTTGTTTAGAATTATTACAGATTCCCTGGAAAATATATTTTATTATTGAAGACTTATCGTCAATGATTCAATATGCTAGGTCATAGTGCAGAGATTAAAGGTTGAGTAACAAGGAGGGTGGTATGAACTTGTCTTATTTAACAGTAATTCTAAATTCCATTGCTCAGGATGTTGCAGATACAATTAAAACCCCTACTAAGTTCCAGCCATTCGATTCTACTGCCTTGCCAAAATTACTATGCCTTTACAAAATATTGAGACTAAATAAGCCATTCTGCCCTTAGGGTAGAAGCACCTACAAAAATACTTGGCATGTCTCTAGAGGTGCTTTGGTTCAATTTAAAATGTCGGTTATCGATGGCGGAGCCAGATATTTAATTAAAGAGTGTCAAAATATAACGATGTAAACACACAAAGAAGTTAAAGAGATCGATTTAACATATAATATATATACAGGGGCGTAGCTAGTATGCCAGTAACGGGTTCGGCCGAACCCAATAATTTTGGTCCAAACTCTATATTGTTTAAGAAAATCCATTAAAAATGTATTAATCATTAACTTAGAATTCAGTTGTTCACCCGTAAAACGGTACAACTGAATTTATACGTGGTTTATAGACAAACGATTCCATTTGATCCCAAAATGATAATAACTTAAATAAGAATGCAAGACTTAGTGTTGAAATCAAGATAAAACAACAGATAGCTTGGTTCCAAGAGCAGAGTTTTTGAAGGCAGTAATAACAATATTAATAAGAAAGAAACAAAACGTTATTGAGCTTTTGAACAGTATATAACATAAGTTTGTCAGAAAATTCGTGTCCCTTACAATGTCTTTTAAAGTCACTATTTATAGCTGCATCTAGGGAACAAGGTTCTAAGATCAAGCCCCTCTTAAATGATAATTATGGGGGCCATTGATGAATGTGTAATGGCAGGCTATGAATGCCATGTTCTCTATAACGGACTACGTATTCAATACTGCAAAATATTTCTCCATTGAATTCTATCGGGTGGCAGACATTTATTTGTCTTTATGAGCAAAATTCCCTTCGCGGACGAGATTGCTGCCCCAGACTTGATTTCCACTTGCCTCGCTCTTCAGCTGTCTCCGATTTCACGTGTCGCTTTATTATGCGATAATTTAATATGAACATATTTTACCTTATACAGATAGTCTCCCTGCTTTCTGGTGGCACATCCTTGTGTCACCGGAAAGTTGGTGAAGATACCTTTCTTGGCGGGAAATTTACTGACCCCCTCTGAAAAGTTTCCGACACTTGATTAGACGCACGTCTCTCCGCATTTAATGCCCCGAACATACGTCTTCCCATGATTTATCTATACTTTCGCCGGTTCTCGAGGTAATCATAGCCACGATTTTAGCCGCCTATTCCTTTACTTATACACTTCAATCTTCTTCTTTTACACTTCATAATTTTTCGAACTCTCTCAAACTCTCTTTACTCAACTCACTCTTGCCTTCAACTTCCTTTAACCTCCTTCTTCAGAGAAACCCTTACTTTCTTCTATTAACTATGTGTGATGACCCGATAGGTCATCTAGAGTTTTAGAACTTAATTCAGTGTTTCGAAGCCTCCGTTAGCTCCTTTAAGCCTTCCTCAATTTACGTGCGCAGTCCAGATATTTTTTCGGAAGGCTTTTATAGTAAAAATTGATTAAGTAAGAAATTTTACCTTTAAAATCTATTTGAGTTGATTTCGTTCAACGTTTTGAGAAAATGTACCCGGATCCGTGTTTTGACAGTTTCGATGGGTCTGTATTGTGATTTGAGACTTGGCCATATGCCCGGAATCGAATTCTGAGGTCCCTAGCTAGAGTTTTCGTATTTTGTTGAAAAATTGAAGTTTAAAGGATTAATGACTTAAAAGGTTTGACCAATGTTTGACTATGTTAATACCGGGTCCGTATTTTGATCTCGAAACCCGATACAGGTTCATTAATATATTTATGACTTGTCTATCAAATTTGGTGAGAAACAGAGTTGGTTTGACGTGATTCGGACGTCCGGTTGTTAAAATAGAAGTTCTAAAGTTTCTTGAAATTTTCATTTGATTTTGGTGTCCGATTCATAGTTCTAGGTGTTATTTTGGAAATTTGATCGCGCGAGCAAGTTCGTATAATGTTTCTAGACTTGTGTGCATATTTGGTTTGGAGCTCCGAGGGCTCGGGTGAGTTTCACATAGGCTACAGAGTGAATTTGGACTTAGAATCATAACTGGTGCATGAGTGTTTCTGGTGTCTGCTGCAGATCTCACATTTGCGAAGGAACCATCGCGTTTGCGAGCTTGGGCGTGGCTAGGGAACCTCTCATTTGCGAGGTAAAAATTCACAATTGCGAACTTTCCACTTCCTCTATTGCAAAGGCAGAGTCGCATTTGCGACTCAGCATCATTGTGCTGATCTTCGCATTTGTGAAGAAAGGTCCGCATTTGCGAGGGCATCAGGGTTCGCATTTGCAACCATTTTATCACAAATGCGATAACTGGGATTCTGAGGGGAGTTTGCAATTGCGACCTCTTTCTCCTAATTGTGATGTCCGCAATTGCGAACCTTATCGCAATTGCAACATCTACTGCTGTGTAAAAATTGAGTTAGACGAGATTTCTTTCTTTCTTTCAAAAATTCAAACCTAGAGAACCATAGAGGCGATTTTCCCAAGATCCCTTCTTCCCCAATTCATTGGTAAGTGATTCTAACCTATTTTCTTACAATTTTCCATTACATTTCATAAGATTTCAACCTAAAATCTAGGATTTTCATGGTGGAAATTGGGGTTTGGGAAGAATTAGGGATTTTTTTAAAATTCGAATTTAGACCTCAAATTGAGGTCAGATTTAGAAACAAATTACATAACCGGGCTCGGGGGTGAAAATGGTAATCGGGTTTGGTTCCAAATTTTGGGTTTGTACCAAGCGGGCTCGGGAGTAGACTTTTGTTGACTTTTTCAATAATGGCCTAAATTGAACCCTTTTCAATTATGGGTAGTTCCTAAGGCTTATTTTGAATCGTTTGGTTGATAATTTGCTATACTTGGTTGGTTTGGAGGCTTGTTCGAAAGGCAAAGCCGTGGTTGAGCTTTGAGTTGGTCTTTGGAGCGAGGTAAGTGTCGTAATTTAACCTTGACTTGAGGGATTAAGACTTGTTTGCCTATCTGCTACATGTTTAGATGATGGGTACAAGTATATGTGAGGTGATGAGTACTTATGTGTTGTCGTTGGGTCAAAGCATGTGGGTGGGACTTATTTTCTTGTAATTTATTTCTTTCTTTGATCATGATATCCATGCTTAGACTAGTTAATTATTAAACTGATCGATCTTTTCGCACTTATGCATTATTTGAGATAATTGAGTACTGTTTTCTGAAGTTGAGGTTGGTGTTGTGGAAACATTGTTGATGTGAGGCCTGTTCTTGCTCATTCTATTTCCCTTTTGTTATATGTTCACTGTTACATGGTAAGCGAGAGTGTTAAAAGAGTGATGCCGTTCCATATGGGAGTGTTAATGCACGAAGGGTGATGCCGTGCCGTATCTAGTGATTTATGATGAAACTGAGAGTAAAAGCACGAAGGATGATGCCATGCCGTTATTATTATTTCATATTGAGGTTGAGAGTAAAAACACGAAGGGTGATGCCGTGCCGATATTATTATTTCATAGTGAGGTTGAGAGTAAAAGCACGAAGGGTGATGCCGTGCCGATATTATTATTTCATAGTGAGGTTGAGAGTAAGCCGATATTATTATTTCATAGTGAGGTTGAGAGTAAAAGCACGAAGGATAATGCCATGCCCATATTATTGTTTCATAGTGAGGTTGAGAGTAAAAGCACGAAGGGTGATGCCGTACAGTTTTGTTCATTATGTTTATTCACTTTTGCTGGTTAAAGGCTTATTGACTGTTTCTGTTATCATTCACTGTGGTATTTATCGTATCTTGTACCCCTTTCGCATGTCCCCTGCCAAAACCACATGTTTAGCTTTTATTTGTTGTTATGTTGTACTTATATTGTTATATGTACAAGTTAATTTTATGTGGGTGTTTTGTCATATCCTCGTCACTACCTCGTCGAGGTTAGGTTCGACACTTACGGAGTACATTAGGTCGGTTATACTCATACTACGCTCTGCACTTCTTGTGCAGATTTTGGTACTTGTCCAAGTTGTCCGTGAGGCGTTTCAGCTCGGATTTGATTTTGGAAACTCGAGGTAGATCTGCTGGTGTCCGCAGACCTTGAAGTCCCCTTCAGCCTCCTCTATTTTACTGTTCTTTTTGTTCAAGACAATTGTATTTATTTCAAACCCTATTTGCAGAGACTCTAGAAGCTCGTGAATTGTGACTCCAGATCCGGGTTGTACTTAGATATTATTGGTTTCTTATGTTAATCTGCACCAGTTTAAGCTTCATTTCAGATTAATTGATTTTAATTATTGAAATTGATTAAAATTGGCTTAAAGATCCTCTATCGTTGGATTTTCTAGCAAGTGAAATGTTAGGCGCCATCACGGTCCCTAAGGTGGGAATTTCGGGTCGTCACAAGTTGGTTTCAGAGCACTAGGTTGCCTAGGTCTCACAAGTCACGAGCAGACTCAGTAGAGTGTGGAGGATCGGTACGGAGACGTTTGTACTTATCTTTCAGAGGCTATGAGATTTAGGAACAAATTTCACTTATATGCTTCTTTGTCGTGCGATTTTATTCTATCATTGCTGATTGAACTCTTTTATCCTTGTCCTCCCGCAGATGGCGAGAATACGTGCTACGTCTTCAGCTGGACAGTAGCCGGAGCCCCCATTGGCAGCTCCTACGAGGGGCAGAGGTCGAGGCCGAGGTCGTGCTAGAGACAGAGGTAGAGCTCAGCCTAGAGCTCGAACAACAACACCAGCAATGGAGCCTCAAGTGGATTTTGATGAGGAGGTTCCATCTCAGACTATACTTGTTGGACCAGCTCAGGCCCCGGAGGGGTTCATCGCCACCCCAGTGCTTCAGGACTCTCTAGTCCGTTTGGTGGACCTTATGGAGAGTGTGGCCCAGGCTGGTACATTTCCAATGGCACCAGTCGTCTCTCAGGATGAGGGAGGAGCACAGACCCCCGCTACTCACACTCCGGAGCAGATGGCTCCCCAGTATCAGACTCCAGCAGCCCCTCCAGTTGGGGTAGTTCCGCCGATTGTTGCAGCACATGCCGGTGATGGGTTCGTCATGTCTTCTGAGGCTTTATGGATATTGGACAAGTTTACTAAGATCTTTCCAGTTCACTTCAGTGGTGCACCTTCATAGGACTCACATGATTATCTTGACAGCATGCTGTGGAACATGGGTATAGTTTAGACCAATGTGGTCGATTTTTCTGTATTTCAGATGACGGGTTTTGCCAAGAAATGGTGGACGGATTACGTGTTGACCAGAGCAGCTGGGTCGCTTGCTATTACTTGGGATAATTTCTCCCTGATCTTCCTAGAGAAGTTCCTCCACATCACATTGAGAAAGGATTACCGCCAGCAGTTCGAGCATATCCAGCAGTGCAATATGACTGTTACTCAGTAGGAGACCCGTTTTCTGGATCTAGCCCGTCATGCTCTTATTTTGCTTCCTACTGAGAGGGAGAGGGTGAATGGGTTATAGACGAATCACTCACCCTATCAGGCGTCAGATGGTCAAGGATACTGGGGTGAGATATCTTTTCAGGCGGCTGCCAATGTCGCCAGGCGGATCGAGGTGGTTCTTGCACAGGAGAGAGGACAAGGGTCTGATCGGAGGACTCGTCATACCAGTGGGTTTAATGGTGACTCGTCTGGAGGTAGGGGTACTTTTGGTAGAGTCCATCCTCCCAGGTCGTTTCATTTAGCACTCCAGGCATCTCACAGTGCTTCAGGTGGTCGTGACCCTTATATGTTTCATCCTGATCAGCTAGCCTGCAGTGCACCACCAGGTCCTATTAGTGCACCTCCACTCCAGTATTTTCAGGGTGGTTACTCAGGTCAACAGGGTCAGTTTCAGGGTCATCCGCCACAACATCCGAGGTCCTGTTATACTTGTGGTGACCCGAGGCATATTGCTAGCTTTTGCCCTCGGGCACCGGGCAGCTCACAGTAGCAGGGTTATCGTGCCATGGTTCCGGCACCAGTTGCTACACCGCCTGCTCAGCCAGCCAGAGGCAAGGGTCAGGCAACCAGAGGTAGAGGTCAGACTGTTAGAGGTGGAGGTCAGGCTGCAGAGGTGGAGGCCAACCAGTTAGAAGCCGTCTTAGAGATGTAGTTTAGAGTGGTGAGGGCCAACCCTGATGTTATGCTCTTCCAGCTAGGCCTGAGGCTGAGTCATCTAACGTTGTTATCACATGTATTGTTTCAATTTTCCCTAGAGATGCTTCAGTTCTATTTGATCAGGGCTCTACTTATTCCTATGTGTCATCCTACTTTGCTTTATATCTGGTTGTGCCTCGTGATTCTTTGAGTGCTCCTGTTTATCTGTCCACACCTGTAAGAGATTTTATTTTTGTAGACCGTGTCTATCATTCGTCTGTGGTTACCATTGGGAGTCTCGAGACTAGCGTAGGCCTCCTACTTTTTGATATAGTAGATTTTGATGTCATCTTGGGTATGGATTGACTATCACCTTATCATGCTATATTGTATTGTCATGCCAAGACGGAGACCTTAGCCTTTCTAGGGTTGCCTCAATTAGAGTGGAGAGGGACTTCTGGCCATTCTACTAGCAAGGTTATCTCTTATGTGAAGCCTCATCATATGGTCGAGAAAGGGTGTCTAGCTTATTTGGCTTATGTCCGTGATTCTAGTGCAGAGGTTCCTTCCATGGATTCAGTACCAGTTGTTCGTGATTTTCCAGAGGTATTTCCTGCAGATCTGCTGGGGATGCCACCCGACAGAGATATTGACTTCTGTATTGATTTGGCTCCGGACACACATCCCATTTCTATTTCACCATACCGTATGGTCCCTCCAGAGTTGAAATAATTGAATGAGTAGTTGCAAGACTTACTTGATAAGGACTTCATTAGGCCTAGTGTCTCGCCCTGGGGTGTGCCTGTGTTGTTTGTGAAGAATAAGGATGGATCGATGAGGATGTGCATAGATTATCGGTAGTTGAACAAAGTCACCATTAATAAAAAGTATCCATTACCAAGCATTAATGACTTATTTGATCAACTTTAGGGTGCCAAGGTGTTTTTGAAGATTGATTTGAGGTCTGGCTACCATAACTTGAGGATTATGGAATCTGATGTCCCTAAGATAATTTGGAGGACTCAGTACAAGCATTATGAGTTTATAGTGATGTCATTTGGGTTGACGAATGCCCCAACAACATTTATGGATTTGATGAATTGGGTGTTCAGGCCCTATCTAGATTCCTTTATGATTGTGTTTATTGACGATATCTTGATCTATTCCCGCAGTCAATAGGAGCACGAGCAACATATTCGGATTGTACTTTAGACTCTGAGAGACAATCCGTTATATGCCAAGTTTTCAAAGTGCGAGTTTTGGTTAGATTCAGTCGCTTTCTTGGGGCATGTGGTATCGACAGAGGGCATTCAGGTGGATCCTAAGAAGATTGAGGCAGTTCAGAACTGGCCTAGACCCACTTCAGCTACGAGATCCGGAGTTTCTTGGGTTTGGCGTGTTATTACCGTCTGTTTGTGAAGGGGTTCTCATCTATAGCAGCCCCATTGACCAGTTTGACCTAGAAGGGTGCCCCTTTCAGATGGTCAGACAGGCGATCTTTCAGAAGCTCAAGACTGCTTTGACTACAACAACGATATTGGTGTTGCCCACAGATTCAGGATCTTATATGGTATATTGTGATGCATCTTGTGTTGGGCTCGGTGTAGTATTGATGCAGGATGGCAGAGTGATTGCATATGCATCGCAGCAGTTGAAGGTTCATGAGAAGAATTACCCTGTCCATGACTTGGAGCTAACAACCATTGTTCATGCGCTGAAGATTTTGAGGCACTATATTTATGGCGTGTCATGCTAGGTTTTCATGGATCATTTTAGCCTTCAGTATTTGTTCAAACAAAAGGATCTCAATTTGAGGCAGAGGAGGTGGTTGGAGATATTGAAAGACTATGATATCACCATCTTGTATCATCCCGGGAAGGCTAATGTGGTGGCCGATGCCTTGAGTAGAAAGGCAGTGAGTATGGGCAGCCTTGCGTACATTCCAGTCAGTGAGAGACCACTTGCATAAGATGTTTAGGCTTTGGCCAATCAATTCGTGAGGTTGGATGTTTCAGATCCCTATCGTGTTCTAGCTTTTACAATTGCTCAGTTTTCCTTGTTTGAGTGTATCAGGGAGCGGCAGTATGATGACCCTCATTTTCTTGTCCTTAGAGACACATTGCGACACAATGGTGACAAGCAGGTTACTGCTGGAGATGATGGAGTTTCGAGGATGCAATGTCGTATTTATGTGCCCAATATAGATGGAATTCGTGAGTTGATTCTTGAGGAGGCCCACAGTTCCAGGTATTCTATTCATTCGGGTACCTCCAAGATGTACCGGGACTTAAAACATCATTATTGGTGGAGGAGGATGAAAAGGATATAGTGGCATATGTATCTCAGTGTCTAAATTGTCAGCAAGTAAAGTGTGAGCATCAGAGACCTGGTGGTTTGCTTCAGAGGTTAGAGATTCCTGAGAGAAGGTGGGAGCGTATCACTATGATTTTGTTGTTCGAATCCCATGGACTCAGAGGAAGTTCGACGCGGTATGAGTTATTGTGGACAGGCTGACCAATTCAGCGCATTTCATTCATGTGGCAATTACCTATTCTTGAGAGTGGTTAACTGAGATCTACATACGCGAGATCGTCCGTCTTCATGGTGTGCCTGTGGCTATCATTTCTGATCGAGGTACGTAGTTAACCTTGCACTTTTGGAGAGCATTACAACGTGAGTTGGGCATTCAGGTTAAGTTGAGCACATCATTTCATCCTCAGACGAACGGATAGTCCGAGCGCATTAATAAGATATTGGAGGATATGCTTCACGCTTGCGTTATAGATTTCTGGGGTTCTTGGGATCAATTCTTGACCCTTGAGGAGTATTGCTACAACAATACCTATCATTCGAGCATTCAGATGGCCCCCTATGAGGCATTATACGGGAGGCAGTTCCGTTCGCCAGTTGGATGGTTTGAGCCGAGGAAGGCTCGGTTGTTAGGTACATATTTGGTATAGGATGCCTTGGATAAGGTTAAGATTATTCAGGATTGACTTCGCACAGCTCAGTCCAGACAGAAAAGTTATGCCGATCGTCGAGTTCGTGATGTTGCATTCATGATCGGAAAGAGAGTATTGCTTCGAGTGTCACCCATGAATGGTGTGATGAGGTTCATAAAGAAGGGAAAGTTGAGCCATAGTTACATCGGACCCTTTCAGATTCTGGAGAGAGTGGGTGAGGTTTCTTACAGGCTCGCATTGCCATCTAGTTTATCAGCAGTTCATCCGGTGTTCCATGTGTCCATGCTCCAGAAGTATCACGGTGATCCGTCCCATGTGTTAGATTTTAGCTTAGTCAAATTGGACAAGGATTTGACTTACCAGGAGGAGCCGGTGGCTATTCTAGCCTGGCAGGTTCGACAGTTGAGGTCTAAGAGTTATCCTTTAGTTCGAGTTCAATGGAGAGGTCAACCGGTTGAGGCAGCTACTTGGGAGTCCGAGTCAAATATGTGGAGTAGATATCCACACCTTTTCACCAACCCAAGTACTTTTCTATGTCCGTTTGAAGATAAACGGTTGTGTTAGAGGTGGAGAATGTGATGACCCGATAGGTCATCTAGAGTTTTAGACCTTAATTTTTAGTTTCAAAGACTCTGTTAGCTTCTTTAGGCCTTCATCAATTTGCGTGCACATTCCGGATGTTGTTTTGAAAGGCTTTTATAGTAAAAACTGATTAAGAAAGAAATTTTGCCTTTAAAATCTATTTGAGTTGACTTCGATCAACGTTTTGAGAAAATGAATCCGGGTCCATGTATTGACACTCCCGGTGAGTCTATATCCTGATTTGAGACTTGGGAGTATGACCGGAATCGAATTTTGAGGTCCCTAGCTCGAGTTTTCGTATTTTGTTGAAAAACTGAAGTTTAAAGGCTTAATGACTTAGAAGGTTTGACCAATGTTTGACTATGTTGATACCGAGTCCGTATTTTGGTTCTGGAACCCTGTATAGGTTCATTACTATATGTATGACTTGTCTATCAAATTTGGTGAGAAACGGATTTGGTTTGACGAGATTCAGATTTGCAGTGTTTCTGGTGTCTGCTGCAGATCTCTCATTTGCGAAGGATCCATCGCATTTGCGAGCTTGGTCATGGCCGGGGGACCTCGCATTTGTAAGGTAAAAATTTGCAATTACGAACTTGCCATATGCTTTTTCAAAGGCAGAGTCGCATTTGCGACTTAGTACCATTGTGATGATCTTTGCATTTGTGAAAAAGGGTCCGGATTTGCGAGGGTATCAGGGTTCGCATTTGCGACCATTTTATCACAAATGCGATTACTAGGATTCTGAGGGGAGTTCGCAGTTGCGACCTCTTTCTTGAAATTTCGATGTCCGCAATTGCGAACATGTTATCGCAATTGCGACATCTGTTGCTGTGTAAAAATTGAGTTAGATGGGATTTGTTTCATTCTTTCAAATTCAAACCTAAAGAACCATAGAGGCGATTTTCCCAAGAGCCGTTTTTCCCCAATTCATTGGTAAGTGATTCTAACATATTTTCTTTCAATTTTCCATTATATTTCATAAGATTTCAACCTAAAATGTAGGATTTTCATGGTGGAAATTGGGGGTTTGGGAAGAATTAGGATTTTTTGTAAAATTGGAATTTAAACCTCAAATTGAGGTTGGATTTGGAAACAAATTACATAACCGGGCTCGGGGGTGAATGGGTAATCGGGTTTTGGTCTGAATTTCGGGTTTGGACCAAGCGAGCTCGGGAGTAGACTTTTGTTGACCTTTTCAATAATGACCTAACTTGAACCTTTTTCATTCGTGGATAGTTCCTAAGGCTTATTTTGAATCGTTTGGTTGATAATTTGCTAGACTTGGTTGGTTCGGAGGCTTGTTTGAAAGGCAAAGCTGTGGTTGAGCTTTGAGTTGGTCTTTGGAGCGAGGTAAGTGTCGTGGTTAACCTTGACTTGAGGGATTAGGACTTGTTTGCCTATTTGCTACATGTTTAGATGTTGGATACAACATATATGTGAGGTGACGAGTGCTTATGCATTGTCTTTGGGTCAAAGCATGCGGGTGAGACTTGTTTTCTTATAATTTCTTTTTTTCTTTGATCCCGATATCCATGCTTAGACTAGTTAATTACAAAATTGATCGTTCATTTCGCACTTATGAGCTATTTGTGATAATTGAGTATTGTTTTCCAAAGTTGAGGTTGGTATTGTTGAAACATTGTTGATGTGAGGCCCGTTCTTGCTTATTATATCTTCCTTTTGTTATATGTTCACTGTTACATGGTAAGGAAGAGTGTTAATGCACAGAGGGTGATGTCGTGCCACATGAGAGTGTTAATGCATGAAGGGTGATGATGTTTTAGACTTCAATACCACACAAGAAGATAGGTTACTTTGTGTGTTACGCAATTTTCGAGTGCTGTCTCAGTAGAAGAACCTGGTTCTTCTTGGTGTTCCAACTACTACTGTTGCGGAATAATAAAAAGCAGTAAAGTAAAAACACAGAGATTTTTACGTGGAAAATATCTGGCTCAAAAGGTGAAAAAATCACGACCTACTCCTCAGTAGGATTTTCTCAACTCTTCACTAAAAACTCTGAGCCAAACGGACTTACAAAATAGACTCTTTTGTAATCCTAAGGATTAACTCTAATCCCTTTGTTGTAACTAGTCCCTAGCTAATTTCTACACACCTCAAGTTAACTCTAACTTGATCAATATGTACCTATTACAATTGCTTTTATGAAAGCTGAAAGATACAATATTAAAAACTCCTACTACAATCAACTAGACTCAATAATCAATCAGATGGAACTGGTTCTTCTAGTTGAACTGTAGCCTTTGCATCGCACAATGATTCTGCTAGCAAAAATAACTCTGGGAATTTTGCTTTCAGACTTTGATTCACTTCAGCTTTGTGCGTGTTTTATCCTAGCAGAAATACATCAAGTATTTATAGAGTCAGTCGTTGAGCTTGTCTTCCAATTCTAGTTCAACTCTACCTGGGTGAACCAATTCGAGCCAAACTCAACTTCCTTTCTTTTGGAACTTTCCTTACTGAATTCGACTTCAATTAATCAGATTAGTTTGCAACCTTTTCGCATTAGGAGACAATCTCTTAGTTTATTGATATTTCATATTCAAAACATCTCCTAAGCATATACAGTTCATGTGCCAGCTAGTCAGTCCAAGATGTGTGCTCTGATGGACCTGGTTCAACTGGTCAGCCTTTTGTCAATCTTCAAAACTATGTAGTGACATGGGTCAACAAATTTTCCCTTTTTGATGATGACAAACTCTGTGCTTAATCCTGTATACACTTCAAAGAACTTTGTATGGTTTTAAGCATTAATCATATAGAATCCAGATTCATTAGGTTATAAATATCACTTTAAAAATATTTTTGAAAAGTTTAGCAAGTTCAACACATATCTATCTTCCCCCTTTTGGTATCATTGAAAAATTTGCAAAATGAGATACTTACCAGTTTTATTAATTATTACTGATGGCCATTGAGGCAACTGCAAGTGCAAAGCATGATTAATCAACACAAGAAACCAATAAATGTTAGCCAACTCAGAAATTGAGACAAGTCAATAACTAAAAGTAAAATTCATTGATAAATAACGATAATCAACCACCACACAGAAAAACAAAAACAACCAACCATGAGCAACAAAAAAAAAAAAAAAGAACTGAAACTGATAACTGGTCTTAAGATGGGTTATGGAAGCTCTGAGAAGCCTAAGGATGGAAAGGTGCAGTGGAGGTTGTGGACTTGGATTGTAGGAGAGACATCATCTGCTGAAGAACACCATCGTTCTTTTCTTTCTCCTTTGCTAATTCATCTCTAAGAGCATCCCGCTCTTCTTCAACCTCAATCACACGAGACTTCAAGCGAAGGATCTCCATATCCTTAATCTCGTTTTCTTGCACCAAAGTTCTAACTTTGCTGTTGACTGGTTGCTTCCTAGATGAACCAGGTTCATCCACAGGAACATTGACATTGTAGTCACATGTAAGCAAAGTTTCTTTCCCAAAATAATCTTTGGTTGTAGCCATCTCAGCCTTCTTTACTGAAACCCCAAAATGTGCAAGCACTGCTATCAGAATGAAGCCATAAGGAATTACGTGTGCCTTGGTTCCGTTCACCACTCTGTCAAGGAGTTGGATGATAAAAGCTGGCCAATTAATTTGCTTTCCCCTGTACAAGCATTCCATCAATGTAAGATCCATATAANAGAGGCCATCCCATCTAGACAAGGCCATTTCTGCCTTGTATAGTCCTTATAGCCCTCAGCCGGTATGTTAAGAATAATACCCAGTTCTTTGACATCAAAAGAAACCTCAATTCCTTTGACCATAGACGTGACCCTGCCTTCCTTGACACTTGCATTCCCCATAAACTCTACCAACTCTGCTCTTGCCAGCCTGCCTTCCATGCGAAGGACCAGGTCCTTCCAGCCTTGTACCTCCAGAGTTTCCATTAGATACTGCATACCAGGCTCCTCTAAATCCTTCACCAGCTTACCCTTTAAAATTGTTCTTTTTCCAAACATGGTAACTCTGTCAGTCACCACTCCAATTTCCTTCTCCTCTTCTCCACTCCAGTCTGCATCATCATCATAAACAACTTTCACTCTCTTTGGTTTGGCCCTGGTCTTCTTAACAGATCTTGTTTGTGCAACAGACATCCTAGCTGACTTCTTTGAAGAAGCCTTAGCCTTTGTGGGTTTTGGTGTCTCAGCCACACCTGGAGCAGGTTGCTCCTCTTGTTGGACCAGGTCCAACCCAGTCTCTTAAATCTCAATAGCCTCAACAAGCTCTCCAACTTTTGCTTTTCCTTTTGCTGCCCTCTTCTTCTTGCTCTCCTTCAGATCCTTTTCTGATTTCTCTTCTTCTTCTCTCACAGTTCTACGAGTAGCTCTAACTTTTGAAGCAGAAACATCAGCAACTTCAGAAATTTTCCTTTTCTTTGAAGGAACTGGGTGAGTTGCCTTCTTGGGTTTCTGACTCCTTCTTCTCTTGGGGTTATAAGACTCCCCCAGTTTTCTCAACCTTTCAGCCAATGTTTCTTCCCCCGATGAACCAGGTTCATCTGTAGCTTTCTTCAGACTTGCAAGACCTGCTGCAGCTTCCTCTACTATGCTTCCCCCCAAATCAGTGACTTCTTCTCCCGTAGTTTCAGGAATGGGGCCACAGATAACCAGCATGGCACCATCCTCCCTAGATCCCCTCACATCTTTTTCTCCCTCTCTCTCAAGAATTATTTCTTTTCTCCCACCCTTCTTTCTTCCAAGTATTTGTACATCAACAACAGACCCTACCAACACGAATCTTTTATCAGCAGAAGTAAATTCAGAATCGATTTCAAGATTACCTTTTTCAGAACTGTTTGAACCAGGTGCTTCTTCCTCATTAGCTGATTTGAAGGAATCATTGGATGAATCTTACTTAGTACCTTTGTCCGCTTTAATAAGGTCCTCCAAGAATTTTTCTCTAGCCCCAGAAGCAACAGATTTCCGAGCAAGAACTTTAACACGACGATTCTTGGGGGCAGGAGTAGGGTTTGGAGTGGGTTCAAGAACGAGTGTATTTTCAGGGGATGATGGAATTTCTGGTGATTCGGAGCTGTAAACAGATGGAGAATTGGTGACAGATTCAGAATTTCCTCCATCGTAATTATGATTAGGTGAGGAATTAGATGAAGAAGCTGGTGGAGGTGAAGACATTTTTATGCTTTGTTAAGATAAAAGGATGAGTTGCAAGTTTTGGGTAGTGTAATATGATTTAAACTTGGTTTGAAGGAAGCTTTATGAAGAGAGGAGTAATGATTTCCTTTTATAAAATATGGCCATTAATTTTACAACGGATATAAAATTTATTTAAGTGGAAGTCTAATGGTTGTAGGAGTGTCATTGATTTGACGGTTAAGAGTTCCCTATTTCTAGGCTAATTAAGTGTTGACGTGACTCCTTGGAACGGGTTCATTTATGGATTAGTACAAAGACTTAGGAATGAACCAATTATAGATAGACTTCTGCTAATGTGTGACTGTAATTGAATTAGTATATGGAGAAGAGTACGTACCTTGTCAGTAAGATGAATAAGCATAGATGAACCAGGTTCATCCTGTTTGAAATCCTTAAATTGACTCAATTTACAAAGATAGATAAACATTATTAGTATCCAGGGAATCATATTAATACATGGCACACGAGTATGGCAATAAAGACATGATGTTGAACAATTATTAACCCGATTAAGTACCTAAAACTTTTCTAGCCAAAAATTCATTTATATAAAAAAAATTCTTTCTCTTCAATCAGGTTATCTTAATCATCCCTAATTCCAGCATGTTTCTCTCAAAATGCTCCATACTAAGTACTTTAGTGAATATATTAGCAATTTGATGATCAGTAGCATAAAATTCGATTGAGATTATTCCTTTTTCATAGTTATCCCTTAGGAAATGGTGTCTAACATCTATGTGCTTAGTCCTTTTGTGATGAACCGGGTTCTTCATCATACTAATAACACTAGTGTTATCACAAAATATAGGAATGCATCCCACATCAATACCAAAGTCCATGAGTTGTTGTTTGATCCATAACAACTGGGCACAGCATGAGGCTGCAGCCACATATTCATCCTCAGCAGTAGACAAAGCTACTGAATTTTGTTTCTTGGTAGCCCAAGACACAAGGCATGAATCCAAAAAGTGAGCCATACCTGAAGTACTTTTACTGTCAACCAGGAATCCTGCATAATTAGCATCAGCATATCCTACAAGGTCGAAATTACTACCTTTAGGATACCAAAGGCACAAATCAGTGGTGCCTTTCAAATATCTCAAAATTCTCTTTACTGCAGTGAGGTGGGACTCCTTTGGATTTGCGTGAAACCTAGCACACAATCCCACGCTGAACACAATATCAGGTCTACTAGCAGTGAGATACAATAGAGACCCAATCATCCCTCTATAAAGCTTCTGATCAACAGATCCCAGGTTCATCTACATCCAATTTTGTAGCTGTGGCTATGGGAGTGTTTATTTATTTTGAGTCTTCTATTTTAAACTTCTTGAGCAATTCTTTCACATACTTTTGTTGGTGGATCCTTGTTCCATTTGAGTTTTGCTTAATTTTCAAGCCTAAGAAAAAGTTTAGCTCACCCATCATACTCATCTCAAACTCACTTCCCATTAGCATAGCAAATTCCTTGCTCAATTTTTCAGAAGTCGCCCCAAATATAATATCATCCACATGTATTTGCACAACCAGGAGATCCTTACCCTTTTTCCTTAATAACAAGGTACTATCAATTTTGCCTCGTTTGTACCCATGTTCTAGCAGGAATTTTGATAATCGTTCGTACCATGCTCTTGGTGCTTNCTCCATGTGTGCAACAAATACTATAAGTAGTCTGATTTCCTCCAGTCTTGCCACAGGGGCCAAGGTCTCATCATAGTCAATTCCTTCTTCTTGACTATCCTTGAACAACTAATCTTGCCTTATTCCTTGTAACAATTCCATCCTCATCGAGCTTGTTCCTGAAGACCCACTTGGTGCCAATTACAGACCTATCCAATGGCCTGGGTACCAAGTGCCATACTTGACTTCTTTCAAACTGATTCAGCTCTTCTTGTATGGCATTTACCCAATCAACATCTTGTAGTGATTCCCAAATGTTCTTTGGTTCGATCATGGATAGAAAGGCATCAAATGCACACAGATTTTTCAAAGATGATCTTGTCTTGATTCCAGATGCCAAATCTATTATGATGTTCTTAAGAGGGTGAGAACCCTGATATCTGTGTGGCTTAAGTACCAATTGTTCATTCTTTTTCCCTACCTTACCAACCCCAATGATTTCACCTTTCTTTCCGTTTCCAAAGGAGACATTTCCTCCTTTGAGACTTTCAAGTGAAAGGAACTGTTCCATGTTCCCAGTCATATGCTTTGAGCAGCCACTATCCAAGTACCAAATCTGGTTGCCTCCTCTCACTTGAACCTACAAAA